>JANAVB010023995.1:895516-928386 GCA_029216955.1 Iris pallida | reverse complement strand
ACGTGGGCGACCTTGTAAGCAGAGGCGAGACCCCAGCCGGCGATAGCTTTGAGCTATAAGATTTTCGGTCACCCGTGGGAACTTCAGCACGAACGTCTTCGCAAAGCTTGCAGGTTGTAACACCCAGTTTTCAGATGAGGGTATTTTTGAAATTTTGTAATTATAATTATTATTGATATTTAATTCACATTATGATTTTTGGTGATTTTTAATAATTTTTAAACTATTTAAAAACGCTTTGAGTCATGACTTATGATTTGATGTGCTGTCAGTGAAATCCTAGTGACTGTGACCTAGAGCCTAACCATGTCTTAGGATGATTTAATTATCATTTTTAGCCTAGGGATAATTTGGTCATTTTGACTTATTTGAATTATTTGGTGATTTGTTGAATTGGTGAATTCTAGTTGACCTTGACTAGTTGAGACCTAGTGGACTAGCCTAGAACATAACCCTAGCTATGGTAACCCTAGTCTAACTTAGGCTAACCTACTTTTAGTCATTAGAGACTAATTTTGGAATAGGAGGATTAGTTTGAGTGAAATCATTTCATGATTTATGGTTTAATGAAATGACTTATGATTTCATGACTTAATGACTTGACTTGGCCCATGGCCCATAACTAGAAGCCCTAACCCTAACCAAACCCTAAATACTAGCCACATAGGGATCCCACCCTATTTAAACACTTATTTAGGGCTTGCCTCTTTTTATCATTCCAACACTTGGAGAAAAAAAAGGTATTGTTCCCCTTCCAAAATCCCCATAAATCCATTTTAATTCCTTTTTAATCTTAGTCTTTTGCAATAGGTTCTAATTTCTGTATATTTTATAATTCTGGAGGTTAATCTCAGTTTTGGGCTCATTTGGAGCTTTTGGCCATCAAGAGGAACACCCCCCATTTGGAGCTTTTCTTACAATTTGCACCTATAGGTAAAACTCCTCAAATTAATTTAAATTTCTGTTTTCTTTGCATTTAGGGCTAGATCTAGAGTCCCCTAGCTGTCGCTAGAATTTGGCACAATTCGTGTCAGTTTCGTGTCCGTATCGGACACGTATCCATTTGATAGGCTAGGTGTTTGATGTAATGCCTCAACCAACTTTTTGTTCTGATTTTTGAAATGTATTTGAATAGAATCCTAGATCTAGGGTTTGCTTATTGATTTTTGTTTGTTTCCTAATTTTAGCTTTGTGTCGTGTCCACACGGGGACACGAACACGCTGACCGCGCGCGGTGTGTACTGTGTCCTGCATCACGGGGTCAATAACTCCCGACACAGACACGTGGACACGCCATTTTTGGCGAGGGCTTGGGGCATCATCTGCCACCATCCTCCCAAAAGATGGGAGTGCGTGGTTGCGTGTGCGAGGAGAATCCTCCTCGCACTGGTCGTACGGGCCGTGCGCGAGCTGCTGTGCGCGCTCATTTTTCCGTACTGACACTATTTTATTTCGGACACGGGGACACGGGGACACGCGTGCAGGGTGATACGATTGCAGCCCTATATGGGCGAACACATGGGCATGAGCACGAGTCGTGTCGTGCCCTGTGTCGTGCGTGGGACACGCGTGCACACGTACACACGCAGCCTGTGCACAGAGTGTCTGTGCACGTTTTGAGGCTAGGACATGCCGTGTCCGGCTCTAGGGTGACACGAAAAGTTCCTGGGACATGTGCACATGTGTATGATGTGTTACCAACCTTAAAATTTATCAATTTATCATGATTTTGATTTCGAAATTGGATTTTTCTCATTGGACTGATACGCGCATTTACTGTGTATCCTGAAATTTCATTTCCCAGTTTTTAAACTATTTTTCCATGTTAATTACCTTATTTAATTCATGTGCAAATGTATTAATTGTTGCTAGGGTGGTTACATGTGAGTTTGGGTTTCGATTGGCCATTGTTTGGATTTTCGAATGTGGAATGGTACGCTTATGTGTTGACTGAAAACCCATTTGTTAACTGTCAACTGATTCATGTTCCTATTTTGAATTCTGACTTTTAAACCCATATTTAACTGATTTCTCAATGTTAATTTACATGTCAGACTCGTGTACACATGTATTGCTTATAGTTAAGATGGATTCATGTAATGGGGTTGATGTTAACACAAGAAAAGGAAATTTGAATGTTGAACTAATGCTAATTGCATACATAGTGTAGTCCTAAATTTTTCTGATTTGAATCCTATTCACTAATTCTTTCTTTTCTTTTCCTTCTCTAAAAAAAAACCTGAGAATGAGAGTGATTTACTGATTAGCTAGGTATATTGATTGGGGCTTGACTGTTTTAAATCTGAGATTCTTTGAACTGAGTTTATGGACTGAATTGATTGAACTGAGATTTCTTCTTTGTTTTTAACTGAGATTTTAATCTCTTAAATTCTGTAAACTGCATTGAGTAATTCTTTGATTTCTGTAATGCCTTATAACCTGTGAATGATTCCTATAGACACTGTGCACAACTGTCATATATTACCCTCACACACCACAAAAACCTGAGACTTGATCCCCTGTTTACACTGATTTAATGGTTCAATGGTCATGTTAGATTCAATTACATGTATATTACTTGAATGTTGGTTTAGGGTGCATTGAGGAATAGTTTGAATTGTTTTCAAATTGGGATGCCAACTCCTATGTTTCCTTTGAACTGTCATTAGGTTGCTAATCTCATTCAATAACACATAGGAAATAAACATTCACCACACTCTATCCTAATTACCCTGTCACACATTCCATACACATTATAATGCACACACACATATGTTTCACTGTCACATATCACACACAGACACCATCCTATTGAGCACTGTCACTTACACCTATGTAATGTATATACACATATTTTCTTCACTGTAACAGCCATATACTCCAACACACACACAGATTTTTCCTACACCTTGACACACACCCTCTTGTGATTCACTGTCACTTGTTTTCAGTTTTCTGAGAATGAAACTTCCAAACATCACACTGTTTTCATATACTTGAGTTGTTCACTATTTTCTAATGTCCCACACACTCTAATGTCCCTATATCTAAGACACTGATTTCCCTAGTGTAGCACACACACTCTAAGTCCCTGAGAGCACCTTGTTTCACATTTCCTGCACCTTGTGAACACACCTAAGCTATTGACATTACACATACACACATCATTAGACACTACACACATCATTAGACACTACACACACATGTGTATATTACCACACTAGTACACACAGGCATATGCCCTTGAACCCTCTTCACTCCCCTTGCTTGACAACACACTACACCCTCTGTATGCATATATGACTTGTACCCTACATTGAATGCTAGGCAATACCTATATGGTTAATTATATACATTATGTGCATATATGTATATATGTACTTTTTTGTGTTGGTAGCTTGTTTAGCTTTGTGATTGTGTGTGAGTGCTAGACTAGGCTTGGCTAGGCTTAGTGAGACTTGTTTGACTAGTGTAGTTGACTGGAGTTGACCAAAAGTCAACATTGAGTCTAGATGTGACCAATTGACCTAGTTGACTGGTGTAGTTGACTTGGGTTGACCCAGAGTTGACCAAGTTTGACTTGGACCTAGTTTGACCTAGACAGTTGACCAGGTTCGACTTAGAGTTGACTTTGACCTAGATTGGCCTAGAAATCATAGATTGCATTACATCTTTCAATTCTCTTGTATTTTACATATCATGACCCATACTATTCTGTTTAGGACATTGTGACTCTGTTGCAGACATCTGACATTATACTACTCTTTTCAGTAGCAGGCGAGTACATTCTCTGATAGTTCTTCCATTTACTTGTCGTTTACTATACTTCAGTTGTAGCTAGTTCTATTTGATTCTATATTACAAACACGATTTGATATTACTGGATCCATTTCATGCGACACTCACTTATTAAGTCTGGCCTCTATTCTGGAATCACTACTGGAACCACCTACTGGAACCACCTACTGGAATCATCTACTGAACCACCCTGGAATCATTTACTGGAACCATTCGTATACTGGCTGGACATATACCTATTTTTGTGTCGGATTATGGATTCACTTGTACTTACTAGGCGGGGAAATATTGGAATAGGCATGTGAACATACCCAAATACTGAACCACTCCTTTGAATTATACTGGAATGATAGCCATCTCGCACCCGGCCAGGTGTGTGATGTGTCGTATTACCTATAGCCGTTCACATGTCGATCCCGATATTTTAAAACACTGTTAGAGTATAGGCTGGACTCACCCTGGAACCTTTGATCACCAACTGGACTCACCTTATACCAGACTCATCTTGTACTGGAACCACCTGGTATCAGATTCATGTTGTCTGGATTTACTTAGGTTTTGTACTTGTTTACATTTACATTCTGGACTTATATCATGCTACTCTAGTTCAGCTAGATTATATTTACAGTCTTCATTGCCATCATTCTTCTCTATTTTAGTTACTTTACTCCTTGTATCTTACTGCTTCTCTATGCCACAACCTAAATATAAACTGCCATATTCATCAATAAAACTGTTTATAACTGCTTTATAGTTCTCTGTCATTTACTTGGAATTTCTTGATGAGTTGTACTCGTTCCTGTCCTGACTGGACCTGTTGCAAAATTTTATATGACTGCCCTAAGGACACATTCCTACATATTACTGTGGAGACGGGATGACTACCTTTGGCCCCGACACTCAGGAGTCAGGATTTAGTTTAGTAGTCTAGCATCTGTTTTCTTGTTGAATTTGTTATAGAAGATTGAGACTTGTGTAGTATTTTGAGATTTGTTGAGAGTTGTTATTATTTTAGTAGTTGTCCTTCTATTCTTAGTTTAATTCTTCTGTGTATATCTTATCGTGCTTCGACTGTGATTGAGTTCAATATCTTATACTTGCCCTCTGTTTGGAGTTGATCATGATGAGTACATTATAATTGCGTGAGTTGCTGGTTAGATAGTAACCTAGGACAGCGCTCTACCGCCGACACTGCGCGTAGGCTGGGCGTCGTTACGTATTCGTACCCTCACAGTGGGTGCGGGTCGTGACACAGGTAAGGAGGAGATCTCAGCTGAGGAGAATAAACGCGGATGGCATCCGTCGGTGGGGCTCGGGAGCTCGATGTCCGGCAGCTCGGGGTCCTCGGACAGGAGAGAAGCTGCGTCGTGCGATCTGGCCGCAGAATCTCGACGAAAGAAGTGACTATGGGGGTCGTAGCACTACCGGGAGGGGGGAGCCCTGGTTGTGCTGTTGGAGGGGTGGGAGAAGGTGTGACTGCAGCACAATGCGTCGAGGACCCATCGGTGAGCGCACGGCGGGTGACGGTTCCAGCCGGGACGGAGACCGAGAGAGGGCAAGTGGAGGTAACATGGGAGGTGGGCGCATAACCGACGAAAGTATGCGCATGGGTCTCTGGGAGGCAGGAAGGGCATGCGCCAGGGCGGGGGAGAGTCGGCGCATAGCACCCGGCAGGAGGGAGGGAGGCATCTGGCCGCCGCGATAGTGGGCGCATAGGCCGAGCTCTGCGCAGGAGCGGGCACATAGCAGCCCACAAGTGGAGTTCGTATGACCTCTGGCCTAGTAGTTGAGAGAGATGCATGCGGCTCGAGTGGTCAGGAGTTCGTATCCCGATGGAGCGATTCTAGAAATAATATACCTGGTTCCATATATATATGTCTATTTCTTTGGGCCTCCAACACCGGATTTAGTTAACAAAAAATTAATATATACAAATAAATATAATCTAATATTTTTTTTATTATCCATATTATAGATAATACAAATTAAATAACAGATTAAATCAACTAACATTTTAGTTCTTACATGAATATAAAAAAAAACAACCCCAATACATTTGAATATTACTATCTTACCTCATAATTTCTTTTGCCTATACATTTTTATATGTCATACTCATATTCTATGAAGAGTTTGTAGGTTTTATTTATGATTCATGCAGGCTCCAACTCTCCCTGATATGTTGAACTTTTGAAATCGTAGCCCTACACATTCTCTATTTGTTTCATTAAATTGATGAATGATTTGAGGAGGTAGCCACAATGTTTTGCTTTATTTGTCTCCTAAATACCTATAATTGTTTTGAAAATATACCTTGTTTTTGGTACCCCTTAAGGAAATCAGATAAATACCATTCGTATATCTCATAAGATCAAAACATTCAAATATGAATTAAATTAAGAATGTGTTATATACCTTATGTCATTCAATTGTCTATGTCATATCGCAATACCGAAAAGAAGAATGGGGATATGACACGGCTAGCTACTCACTACAGAGTACATGAGCACTCGCAATACAGTCACGGTTGTCACTAGATAAGGGATGCATACTATATAATTAAGTCACCTAGGGTCACAAGAACATCTCTGTCTCAATTAGTTAATCAAGAAATAGTAAATAAAGTGCATGTAAGATAAAACAGTAAGACGTCCCCGATTCTCTATCAAAATGATCATGAAACTAGCTATGCAAAATTATAAGCTAGGACAGTGCCAAGAGCAGATAATCATATGTCAGTTACAGTCTGAATAAGTACAATCATGTAAAGAAAACTAAATATCTAGAATATCCAGCTAAATAAGTACCGGTGGCTAAACGTCCAAAAATACAAGATGCTAATGAGTGGTGGAGGAGAAACCTACTCAAGTACCGGACGACCCTCCTCCTGGTTTGCATTGTCAGACAAATAATAAGCTGGATCCTTGGGCCATGGCTCTAAATCCGGCCAAACAAAAATAGTGGGGTCAGACCCCAAATAACAAGTATCACAAGAAAGCACGAGTGAACAAAACAAACAAAGTAATACATAAGTGTCACTCCCATTTTCGTTATACGTATTCCAGTATACGTGTACGAATTCTGACTTTTGTCAGGTGACCCGTATTTTGACTTGTCTTGCTTCGCCTAGTCTTGGTTTAATTCGATTTGGTTTAACTTGGCTTGGCTTAGCTTGACTTGGTTTGTTTTGGTTTAAGATGAGAAGGGTTTGTATAAAAACCAACTCCTCTTTCTCTCCTCCATTATTTTTATTGCTTCTTCATCTTCTTTATTTACTCCCACTACCAAGCCCTAGGCAAGTGCAACTTGCTTCATGGTGGATCTTGGTTTTTATTGTTCCATTCTTTTCCTTATATGATTCTAAGTCTCTTTAGAACATGGCATTATTGGTTTTGTTGGTTACATCCTTGTAGATCTAAGTTTTAAGATTTTTCTTATTTTCTTTGGTTTTGATCTATTAAAACTTGGTATTTTTTAAAACTAGTTGTTCCATGTTATAGAAAATTTCATTCTACCCAATTTTGGCTTTTGAATCGCTTGATTTTGACTTCGTATGAAGAAGTTATGGCATTTTTGTGTTTAGGTTCCGACACATCTTCGGTGCTGTTGGGACGATGAACAGTGCACGCCCGCGCCATTTGCTGGTCGTACGCACGCATTTCGTGCCTCCGCGCCATACGTGTCGTGCACCCGCATACTATATATTTGTTGGCCGCGCGCTCGCGCCATTCGCTGGCCGCGCGCCTATGCGTCGTGCCTCTGCCCATGCACGCCGTGCCCAGGTGCGCTGCACGATTCGTTGGCTGTACGCCCACGCTATTCGCTGGCTGCGCGCCCACGTGCTGTACCTTCGTGCCATGCGCGTCGTGCACGCGCTGCGTGATTCGTTGTCCGCGTACCCGCGCCATTCGTTGGCCGCGCCAGGCACGGTGCTTGCACGATCTGTGCACCATGGGTAATTTTGCTCGGGCGTGCAGTACGTAGACTACGGTTGTGCTTACGCAATCCGTACATCGTGGGCAATTTTGCTCGCACATGCAGTACGTTTTGTATGCACTGTGCAGACTGCGCGCCATGCTTGCGCGATCCATGCACCGTGGGCAGTTTTGCCCGCACGCGCAGCGCACCCGTGCGCGAATCGCTCTAAATGACTGTTCTTGCCCGTTTAAGCTATTTTGTAGCTAGAATCTTGAAGAAACTCAAAATATGAAAGTTGTAGATCTGTCTTGGCTTCAAGAATCTTTCTGTCTCACTTTAATCAGAGTTACATGTGACTTATATTTCAATCACACATGGGTGTTCTCGATCTTCTTTGCATGTTTTCTATACTTGGCCTAAATTGTGACGACCCGATTTGACACTTGATAGTCTTGAGATAGTAACTTGAACTTGACTTGAACTGACTTGAACATGATAATATTAACCCCTCTTGATAACTCTTGATAGTGACCCGTCGAGGCACACTCCAACAAGTACTCTTGACATGACAAGTAAACCTGACAAGACATGTATAATCTTGATTGCTGTTACAACGACTATTCCTGCCTTGCTAGTGTAACTCTTACCTTGATCTCGTGGTTGATTGTGCCTGTACAAGCTACATGTCCCATCTTGCATCATGTCTAGATATAGATTCTTGTTACTACGGTCAGGGATTCATAATAAATCTGACTAGTTAATGACTAGATTGATCATGTAGTTCATATAGAGAGATTTTTTAGTTACAGGCGATCCCGTTATCCCGGCTACACCAGTGGACTTATAGCTGCCGACGAGTACACTTCTTGAATCATAAGCACTAAAGTACACCAATAATCTTGATAACTCTTGTAACCCTCGCCTGGATAACCTGATAGTTTGTCGGGCTTGTGACTGCTCGAACATCTCATTGCATCTTGTTAGTAACTAAGCTTGTGATAACCTAGATAGCTAACAATAGCAAGCCATAGGACTTGATTGGTCGTGCTTGAATGAATTGTCTCATATTAACATGGGAATTATATTCACCTCTTGTTCCTCCTACTGCAAGCTTATGTTTTATGTTAACTCAGTCCTTCATGTTATTTAACTATGCTCTTTTATCAGTTCTTCTTTTATTATATGCTGGTTTTAGTTCCTAAGTGGAGCCTCCCTTGTAGCACTTGCTTTTTCTGTGGTCTGACCCAGCTGGTTTTATATGGCCAGATTTCGGAGTAGCACCCGAGGATCTACCCGCCTTCCAGCCAAATGGTGAACACCAAGCGTAACCTGACAACGAGTGGGTTTTCTTATTTTGTTGTCCTACTTTATTGTAAATTATTCTTTTGAGGCGTTTAGCCGTCGAGCAAGTGTTAGCTCATGTTAGAACTTAATTTTTGTCTGCATAAGGGCTGTAACATGATTGACAAATACTAGGGTTGATCATTTATGACTTAACTCTTGCTAGTCTCACATTTTGTATGACTACCTTCATGATCATCTGAATATGTAATGTTTGGGACACCTTACTTTGTATGTCTGATGATCTAACATCTTGTGACAATTATTTGTTGCTTTAGATTGAGACACTAGGCTTGTTCTTGACCATAAGAGATTGTTAGCTTGTAGATAAACCCTCATACATTTAGACAGCGTGACCGTATTACGAGGTGGATTGCACTTCAATATACGTAGCTGGTGTGTCTGTCCCCCTCTCTCCAGTATTCTGATTGTGGGGCATACAATAAGTAAGACCTATGTCATAATCATAGGCGTATACCCCATCATTAAGCAATACAACACATGTACACCAAACAAGGACAAGAGGTGTCGTATCATGCAGAGATATAGTACATCTACTGACAATGATCAGGCTATAAGCCTATGTGTCATAGCTTCGGTCCACACCCTATTGTAGCATATAACCCAATCCCATAATCAAACAAGGACAAGGGTTGAACCAACGACAGTCATCATGTCCCTAGAAACTAACAAATGGTACAATACACAATCAATCAGTTTTAATAAACGATCAACCAATCCTACGGCTTACTATCTGATATATGGGATACCCTAGTAATGCAATATATCTGGCAATTTAATTAAGAAGATGTAAAGAAGGCATTAACACATATCTTAATTGTCGGTGAGCTTCCTTTTCAATTTGTTGAGGGGAGAGCTTTAAAAGTTTTTTTTTCTAGTGCATGTCCTAAGTTTCGTCCACCGTCGAGATGACCGTTGCACGAGATTGTTACAATCTTTACACCGATGGGTGGACTAAGTTGAATGCTTATTTTAAGGAGTTCAATCAAAGGGTTTGTCTTACGACAAACATGTGGACATCTATTCAAAAGATTAACTATATGTGTCTTACGACACATTACATCAAAGGGTTCCCAAGCCACAAATTTTAATCTTGGCTTAGTGGAGATTAATTCACCTCTCTTTTTCGTTCTTTTTAGAATGATTAATGTGTTAGCTATTACGATATCTACAGTGCTTCGAAGAGTGCAGTTAGTATTGGTCCTCGGGTGCTTGATGCATTTAGAAGCTCTTTGATACCTAAGATTGCTCTAGGTCTCATTTATTTGCAAGATTAATTTCAGTCAGGTCGCGATCAATCTATTGTCACTAGTCTTAAAGAGAAGTTAGAATCCCTAGGTCAACTTAAAAAGATATAATTTTTATTATTGAGTTCTATTTCAAAACATGAATATTAAATTGCCTTGTGATTGTTTTTATTATATAGTTAAATCAATTGTCGGTGGTCTCAACCTCAAGCGAGGATTAAAGAAAATGGACTGTAACTATTAACTGTTAAGCACTCTAATTTTTGGACTATAAGTTTGTAACTATGCATTCTGGATTATGCACTGATTCTGGGTTCTGGATTAGCACTTATTTATTTGGGCTATAAGTTTGTAACTGTTTCTATATTATGGTTTCTATTTTCTGGATTCTGGATTACATTGGATTTTGGGGTCTGGATTATTCAATCTTGATTCTGCACTACACTGGATTCTGTGTTCTGGATTATGAGTTAAATTATGGGTTCTTAATCTATATTTTGTACTGCAATTATTTTATGGGATAAGTAGACATTCTGCAATCTGCACTATGCTGCACTTATTCTATGAGATAACTTGCTAACAAATATGAAGAGAGGGTAATGATGAGATGACAATAGTGAGTAGTGGACATATACTACTTTGCATCTATGATGCACAACTTATCCATCTAAGCCTTCAAAATTTTCAAACAATACTTTACCTTGCCTCCATTATGCAGGATTTGGGCCATCTCTTGCTCCAAGTTGGAGTCCTGAACACTGTGATATGTTGGTAAGTTTTGTCTGAAGTACCGGATAAGAAATTTTTGACATCTTTCATGACTATTTTTTTTGCAAGTATATGGTAATATGACCTTTATAATATATTTTTCAGTGTAACTACATGGATGAAGAACTTCTCTGTCAGTGTGTACTCCATCAGAATGATGATGAGTTGGAGGATGTCTTCTCCTAGCTATCTCCAAGGTAAACAAACTATGTGCTCTTTGCCTTCATTGGGTTCATTGTTTAAATTATCGGCCGATATCGATCTGATACGGCATACTGATACGATTTGACATGTCCCGATCCGATACCGACCGATATCCGATACTAATCGATACCGACTTTGGGGATCTCTTTTAGGATCAATTTGGCAAAGAATGAACAAAAATACAAATCAACAAGGGTTTGAAGCATAATAAGGTTGTAAAAGTATATAAAAGAAGAAAATTGATCTATTGGATGTAAACTAATCGGTAAGGGTGAGTACTACTTCATTTCATTTCAAAACTACTAAGAAATAACACAAGAAATACTTCAAATTATGCCTAAATGTAAAAAATATATATTTTAAATGTTTATAATTTATTAATAATTTTTGTTTTTCGATACCAAAAAATTTGATACTCCGATCCGAAACTGCCGATAATATCGATATAGTCGATACCGATACTCATAGGAATGTTCCAATACTGATTCAAATACCGATACTGCGAACCTTGATTGGGTTATTCCCCACATTTAACAAACTTCACATGCAATCTGATGTATTCTTATGATATGCAGGAATACACGGTGGTGACTAATCTGCAGGAAAAAAGTTATTTTTATTTCTAATACTGGTGTTCACAAAATGTTCAAACCAATTTATCAAATAGCTCAAATACTCTTTGGGTTAAATGCAAAAATTTGGAATAATATATACTTGTTTGGGGATTACATTCTTTGGGTGTTTACAAACTTGTTTCGAATAAATGCAAATAGTTCAAATACTCTTTATAAACATTTCCTATTAATCTGGCATTGAGCAATAGTAGGACATGAAATCAAATTTTATTCAAGACTCCATTATAGGGAACATGGCCGGCCCTGGCTCAAGGCACCCAAGCGTCCAAGGCCGCCAAGACGACCGTCCAAGGCCCACGAATCATGAGGACCCAAAAAAAATAGTATAAACATAAATATGTTAATAATTTTGTATCTAAAATAAAACTAGTATATACCATGATCCCATCTTAATACGAAGTTATTGTTGTCTAGTAGTTAGCGTATAGACTTGTATAATAAAGGTTCTTAGTTTAATTCTTGGTGGTAACCTTTTTTTAATTTACTTTTATTTTAATTTTTAAATATTTTTTAGATTACGTATGGGGGGCATATTGTGAAAGTTCATCCCGAGCCCCATGAGCTCAGGACCGGCCTTGACAGGAAATAATCAATAGGCCTATAGTTATAACCCATATAAGGGGGTGACGCGGGACGAGAACTTAAGTTCAACTAATGCAAGTACAAAATTAAGATTTGTAGTAGATTTAACTAATGAGCAATTTCTTTGTAATGATTAAACAGAAAATGGTAGAAGGAGACCTAGTTATTGTTATTGGTTTTGAAAGTAAATTGCGCGACTTATCCGGAAGAGTGCGATTATGTCGCAGGCCTTCGAGGTAGGCACAAACTTCGTTCTACGAGGGATATGTCTTCAACACGTACTTGGACTTCTTTGAATATGGTGCACAATGCGCCACTCGCGAATAGCATACTCGAATCGTATTTGACCTGAGTTCGTAGAAGTTGATTCGTAGACGTCGTCGTCATCGTCTTCGGAGAGTCTTTGAGTGTTCCTCCAAGCAGGACAGCGGATCCTTCGACGAAGATGTCAGCAAGAATGTATTTAGAATAGAAGAGAACTCACTTAACTCTTTTGTTTCTCACCAAAGTTTAATATTGTATTTTATTCACATTCATTCCATGCTTCTTTTACAAGTTTTTGGGTCCTATTTATAACCATACACTCAACCAAAAGATAACATAAAATAATTATGAAGAAGATAAACTTCTATCTAAATTAACCTTCCAACAAATAAAAGAATCTAAACTCCTCAACTAAAGTATCATCCAAATTAACCTTCCAAAACGAACAAATAATAAAAACGATAAACGAAATCCAAACTTCTAAAAAAAAAAAAAATTTCTTTTAGATATTTTCAAGCTAGCTAGTCCAACACCCGGGCACATCTCTGTCTCGTTCCGCGTCTTAGCCGAATCTGGTCTCCATCAACTCTCTCCGATTTAGAAGATTCACCATCTGGTGAATGGCATTGATGATACTCTGTCAATACATCTGGATCTAGCTTCTGGAGCTCATCCATAGTCAGTCACGAACAATCAGACTCTGGTCATATTTTCTTCAATTTCTTGGCTTGGCTTGGCGAGGACCCATATTGCGAAGGACGGGCCTCGACTACATCATTTGTGATGTGGGTAAAGGGAGGAAAGCTAGTAGCCACAAATCTAGCTAGAGCTGCGTATTTCAAACTGGATAGAGCATTTGGGTCTTATTTGCTAATGGGCCAGGAATGAAAACAAAAAACTGTTGGCGACATGTATTATTCTTGTCATGTTTTCTTAGAAGAAAGTATTGTCATCTCAATTTGTAAGCATTCTTTGTCATGTTTTTTTTTCAATTTCTTGGGTTAATTTTATTTGTGAATTAAAATTTATATTTGTACGATTTTGTAAGTGTTCTTTGTCATGTTTTCTTCAATTTCTTAGGTTGATTTTATTTGTGAATTTTAATTTATATTTGTGTACGAATTTTTTTTGAAGCACAACCACAATCGTTCGTTCCAGGCCCATTTGCAAATAGACCCAAATGCTCGATCCAGTTAAAAAGTGGTCCAATCGATTAAACCGATATATATATATATATATATATGCAAATGACCTCTAGTCTAGTGGTTAAGAGAGATGCATGTGGCCCAAGTGGTCAGGAGTTCGAGCCTCAGTGGAGGCGAGTTCGCCACAACTACCCATTGCTTCAAAATATATATATATATATATATATATATATATATATTATATATATATAGTGTTCGTTTTACATTAATTTTTTGAAAAATCTGTTCGGCTTCGATTTGGTTGCTGTGAAAACGGTTCTTCTGTTTTGAAAATTTGGGTTCGGTTGTCGATTTAACTCAATGCTCTGCCCTTCAGGCCTGAATATGACAGTACCTATTATGTAAAGGGCGTGGACCCCACACACCCAAGGGCAGATCCAAGGCCTGCCTGGGGTGGGCTACGCCCACCCCAATTTTTTTTTTTAAAGTAGATATGTATATCAGCCCACCCCCCCCCCAAAAAAAAAATTAGCCCACCCATGAGTCAGCAACTCAGCCCTGCTTGCCCACAAAAAAAAACCAACAGCAATTGGCCAATTGCCAATTTGCCATACAAGTCAAGTCACGCGAGAAAGAGAGAGAGAGAGTGCCTGTGACCGTGAGAGTCAAAGAAGAAAATTAGGTTTTTGTATTTTCCTTCTTCTTTTCTTCCTTCCGTTCTTCCGTCTTCTTCGAGTTTCAGTTGATCGAGTTCGAGCTATTCGCATGGATAGGAGAATCTCAAGGAGACAGTCAACAGAGGTAAGTTTCTTCGAATCTTCTTGCAATTAATTATTTTATCTGATTTTTTTTAAATGTCGTACTCGCCTACTCGGTACTTCAATTTGCTCCATTTTTTTCGGAATAGATATTTTTTTTTAGGAATTTAGCCTGATTTAGGGTATGGGGTTGGAGAAAATTGGAAGATATAAAATTTTAGGGTTTGAAAAAGATTAGGAATAGGAGATAATGATATCTCTGACTCATTGTGATGGTCAGATGGTGGATTATGGTTTGGGATTTGTATGTTCAACACATCCGAAAGCATCCTTGAGAGTTGAGGAGAAATATAATGCTTCTGCAGCTCTGCTATTTCTGTTTTATTTTAATTTTAGGGGTTTGTTTGATATTTCTCTGGTTTGGGGCTTCGGCTTGGCCGCTTGGGCCCAGGGGAGAAGCTTGGATTTGTGTTTGCCCATGGGAGAAGCTTAGATTTGTGTATTGTTGTATTGGAACTTTGTCGGTTTTGAAGTTTCAATTTTTTGATTCAATTTTTTGATTCAGAATTATGAAATGCCCAAGTTTTAATTTTTTTTAGAAAACATTCCATATTTCCATAGAAGACCAACATGCATGGAAGTGCCACCCAAGTATAGTGCAGTGACTTGCTAATTCGCTATCCAGGCAACTGCTGAAAATTGTTCTGTAAGGATATTTCCAATCTTTTTTAATTTACATTGAGAAATGTCGATTATCTATCAATTATTTGCTAGTTCATAGTTCCTACAATTCGAAGGTTACTTATTTCGATTGTTTATCAGTTATATATTATAAATTGATAAATCATAGTTGAGGCTTATACATGCTTTTTTGAGGCTTATATATATTGAAATGTTGTCTGCCATGATTTTGAACTTGTACATGATTACCTAGTGCTAGAGTCAACGTTTTTTTTATTTGACAGGTATTGAACCTTACAAATATAGGAGAAATTCTGTCGAATTTTCGACATAGAGATTAGTAGTACTATAGTAGCCCATTCCAACTTTAGATCCTGGATCCGCCCCTGCACACACCATATGAACTAAGAAGGAAAAAAAAACCTTTGGCCAATAAGAAATCCTGTAGGCTTAAATAGGAAACTAAATCAAAATCGGTTTAGAAAAATCTACAATGGATTGGACACTTTACCAAGAAGGAAATATGAACTAAAAAGTGATTGTATGTTTCTCAATTAGGAATAGGAGTTTCCTAATTTAGCTTCACCATAATAAAAGAATCACCTTCTGCAGTCTGTCTATATAAATCAATCATCCACTTGATTCAATTCAGAAGACATACACAATCTCAACCGGAAAGTTGTAACAATGGACTACGACGAAGTCTCGAGCTGCTGCTCCTCCTCTTCCTCCTCCACCACCGGAGGCGGCCATCCTCCTCTCCCTCTCAGCGAGCGGTTCGACGACGTGTCCGAGCCGATGATGCGAAAGAAGTTGATCGAGGCGGTAGCAGACACATGCGACAATGCCTCTCGGACACGTTGGAGATGTTGGTCATGCGCATGTTGTCGTCGTCGTCCTCCTCACCTGGTGGCGGTGGCGGTGGTGGCGGCGGAGGAGGATACGAGCTCGTCGCGCGCCTCGCTCACCAGGTCATAGAAGCGGAGAGGCTCGGGTTCGACGTGGAAGGAAGGGATTCTTCGTGGACGTGTTGTCGAGGCTCAGCAACTCCGATCACGTTCGCTTGTACAACGACCTCATGTACTACTAATTAATCGATCTATTTGTTCGTATAAGTTGTTGTCGTAAGTTATTCAATTTGTTGAGAATACTTAATTAGAGAGCTAGTGTAATGGCATGACCTGTAGTACTACGCAATAAATAAAGGCAAATGTTAAAGGCCACCCTCTTTTTACTAAGGGCCGCCAACTTAAAATTTAAAAAAATTTACAAGTTTGCCATTTTAAAACACTAAGGGCCACCATGCTCCTGTCAATTTAGACTGCAGGACTTGCCTGCAGTCCTCAATTGACAATCTTTTCTTTTCTTTTCTTTTTTTTTTTTTTTTTACCTACAGTGACTGCAGGACTTGCCTGCAGTCCAAAGTGAAGATAGGACTGCAGGCAAGGCTGCAGTCCGCCTACGTATATTTGTTGCCTGCAGTCCGCCTACGTATTTGAACAAAATTTGTGAAGAAGGAAGAGAGGCGCGATTGATCATAATGTCATGTATCTATGCTGTTGTCGAGTCCAATGGCATTACACAGTGCATATTGAAATGGTAAAAAAGTACACCCATTACTGAACCTTGTCTCCTTCCAAATCACAAACCCCATAGCTGCACAGCTATAGCTACGGCTTTTATATTCCGACCGACTCTCACGGGCTGCGGAGCTCGTCCAAGGAGAAACGATTCCTGGATCGCCAGAAGGAGAACCACGAGGACATGGCGACCAGCGATCCGAGACCCGACCGAGATCACGCGACCACCACCATCGGAGAAGAAGTTTCCGAACAAGCACAAATCTGATTTTTATCGAGAAGATTTTCGTTTCGATTCGATGGGAGTCTGAGCTCGTCTTCGAATTTGAATTTGGGGGATTCGGTGGGAGTCTGAGCTAGACTCCCACGAGCCCTCGGCCGTCGGCCTCGAGCTCCTCCCCGAAGCAGTCCTCCTCCAAAGTCCTCTTGGTGGCCCTTAGTAAACTTGTAAAATTTAGGTTGCTCTTAGTAAAAAAAAAAACAAAGGTATGGTTGCCCTTAGTAGATAGGTTGCCCTTAGTAAAAAGGGGGTGGCCTTTAACATTTGCCTAAATAAACCATTAGAGTTGTTGTAATTTCCTCTTTTTTTTAAGAAATAATTTTGTTTTTAGGCAAATTGAATTTAAAATAAAATAATAAATAATATAATAATTATTAAGCCATATTTTTTTCCTCAAGAAACGTGTCCAACATCAATACTTTTGAGGCTTAATTTCAACTCGACAACCTCAACTATTCCAATTTTTCAATCTGGTATTATAAACTTTGATATACATCAACTTAATTTTAGTCAATAACAATGGGTTATTGTAATGGTATTAGTATACAGTACTCCTATATAATATTTTGCCGTGAGATATCTTACGAAACAGCTAGGGTTTAGTTAGTTGAATATTATATTTATTGTACATTTTTTCTCCATAATAATCAACAATTAATGGTTAATATGATAAGGCAAATATGTATTAACATCGTTAAGTGCCAATAAGCAATATTGATAGGTATCGATCATACATATTGGTATCCATGGATATTATAAATCTTGGTTCAAAACCCATCAATTCCGGTTAACCCAATAACTTCTCGGTTTTGGGTTTTTTTTTTTTTTTTTTTTTTTTTTTTTTTTTTTTGTTTTGGTTGAGAATACCGGATAAACCATAAACTCAGGAACAACTAAGCTAAAATCCAATCAAATTATTCCTGTGTTTGGACCAGAAATGTGTAATCTATACTTTAAAAGTTAACCCAAGTTTAATTTTTTTTATTTATTGTAATATTTTTATCCTTAAAATCTTAATCCTAAATAAGTATATCTTAGAAAAATGGTTAGATATTTGGGAAATTTTCTAAAGTGTCTTTTTAAGCACAAGTAGATATCACATTAAATCAAAACCAAATCAAATTATGTTCACAATCAATTGTGATTTTTTATGAAAAATTCTTAAGAGTAAATATTTCCTTAATTATAATATCATTTTTTTATTAGTGGGTTTTATGCATACAAGTCCCCCAAATCTCATGTAATTTTAAAAAAAATTGTTAAATATTATGAATTGCTAATAAGTCCTCCAGATAAGCATCAAATCAAGTTATGACTCCTCTGTTTTCGTTTGGATTATCTTAACGTAAGCCAAGGGTTAAGCTAAGTAGGCACTTTTGTCCTTGATCTATATTCAAGCCTCAAACCTTTCTTTTTTCTCTTTTTATTTCCAAATATTTTGTTTCCAAAAAATACTAAAATCTTTGGCTATCAAAATCAAGCTCTTCCATTATAGTGACTTTAGAAGAGTCTCAACCATTGTATCAACATTATTTCTAGTAACATGCACATGCATTGAACACGCATAAAAAAAGTTAAAGTAATAGATATATTTGTTATAAATACTATAGTCCCTAGGAATTGAACTCAGACAACCACAAAAAGGTCTCCCATCTTAACCACTTGAGTTAAAATTATTTAGTTATAAATATATTATATTAGATAGTTAACTAATTATTTAATTTTTTAAATAATTAACGTATTATTTACAAACGGCTTAGACGACTCAATTTTGAACTGTTTTCAAGTCACCTTATATTAGTATATATATTTATCTAGAGTAATTTGGTGGTTAATTTTAAAAAGGTAAGATTTCTAAATAAATTCAACTTTGTACCATTTAATCTTGGTTATTGATTTGATTTTTCACTTACATGTGTTCTATTGAAGCATATTGATCACCAAATAAATTCGACATATTTGTGAAGATATAAATGGTGAATTTGGAATTTTGAAGAGGGAGAAAGAGAGGAGATAATAAAGACAAGGCAAGAGAGAGAATAGAGAAAGACAAGGAAAAGATGTTGCTTCGTGAGAAGGTCTGGAAGAAGAGATTTTGGACATATTTTAATGGAGGTTTGTACGAATAATATTGGTTAGTTAAAAAATTAGAAAAATTCGAGGAAAAAATGGTCAACAAACATATATCAGCTAAGAGCATCCATAGTGGGAAAGATTTCAAATGCTACATTTTAACTATAATTAAATTTTGTAGTACTTGAAGGCTGCATTGGGCACTTGTACATACTTGAACATTGTTAGAAAGCTAAGAGACTCCAGATTTGGTACGTGTTATAGCTCTGCTACATTAATTTTTTGGCCCACCAAATTAATCGCTTTTACCAAACATGAAAGAAAAATAAAGAGGAAAAAAGAAGAAAAAATATTACCAAACATGAAAAGAAAATAAAGAGAAAAAAAAAGGATGCTAATTTGGAGTATTTGTTTGGCGTGTACCATTGTGTGTCAACATCAAGAGACACTCTAAAAGTAATAATTTATACAATTTTTAATAATTTGAAGTATGTATTTGGAGTGCATCGACTGTGGATGCTCTAAGTATAGCAAAATATTGTCCTTGTATCTGATGATATATTAACTAGAGGGACCCTTAACTCGACTGCTATGAACTTATTAGCAATTTATAATACTTGAAAGATTTTATTAAAAATTATTAGTTTAATGGACATATGTAAAAAAACCCTGTATTTTATATTTAGTTAAGTAAAATAAAATGATAATTAATGCAATACTTATTTATTCTTAAATTTATATTATTTTAAGGATTAAAATATGTTTATTTTACTTGTTTTTTGACATGTAAATTTTTTTTTTTTTTTTTGAATCAAACGACTTTAAACTTTATTCATAACCATCGGGTACAATGGTGTAAGCTTCTTTCTCAAGAAGCTGAATAATACAATCCGGAGTAGATGTTATCAGAGTAACTGATTCACTAGTTGCCTGTTTTACAAAATTTGTAGCCACAACGTGCGCTACTTCATTGCCATCCCTTCTAATAAATGAGAATACAAAATCCTGCCCCGTCCGGCTAATCTCCTCTTTGATGATACGATGGGCAATGAGGGAATCGCCTTCGATCGAGCAGCTACTCACATCAAGAGAACTAGCTAGTTGAATACCCATACGATAGCCAATAATTCCGACGCAAGACTTTTATCCTCTTCCATAATGTGTGTAGCCGTGGTAGATATTGCTTTGCCCAGCACGAAGCGCCCCGCCCCGTCTCTCGCAATGGCCGCAGCTGCTAAGAATCCCGACGATACTGCTCCATCCACATTGATTTTGATCGTCAAGGTGGGCGGTATCCAACGCCTGACATCAATAGTCTTGAATGTTATTGAGGAACTCCATACTCGCCGTATTCCCTTCCGAGTACGTATAGTAGAAGTGGTTCGCCTGTAGGATGATATTGTGAATGTTGGGTGCTTTATGCTCGAATATACATGCACATCGAGCCTTCCATATAGCCCATAGTATGGCTGCCCCCATATAAAACCTGTATCCGTCTAGCTTGTCCGACAACCATTCTTCGAGGAGAATAAAAATGTCCCCTTGCTGATCAACTCTAATACCCAGCGGACTCGCGAACCAGACTGCTCTTGAAACATTGCATTGAAGGAATAGATGGTTTGAATCCTCAACGTGCGCCAAACAGAACGCGCAATCTTTGTTTATGTTGTTAATCCTCTTGCTCATGGTATAGAATAGTGGGAGAGCTCCCTGAAGGAGTCTCCAAATGAAGATCTGGATTCTCGGGGACATATCCTTCATCCTCCACAGGTTACTCCATCTGGTGTTTTCCATTGGGGTTGTCGAACAACTAGGGGCCTCTCTACGGAGATATTCATAGAAGGACTTTGAGCTGAATTTACCATTCTTTGATTTAGTCCAGACAAGTTCATCCTCCCCTGTGTCTTCCCGAAGTACAATTTTTGTTATAGCCTCTGCTTCAATATCAGAGAACATTGACCTGATAAGCTCCACATTCCAAGAATTCATATTAGTGTCAATGAGGTCTCTAACAAAGATTGGATAGTTGTGGGGGGACTGGTTGCGATACGAAACCGAGAAAGCGTAGAGATCCATGGATCCTCAAAAATCCTCACCCTTCCATTGATTCGCCAAAATATATTATCCTCCAAGGAGCTTCTCATTTCCAGGAGGCTCGACCATGTGGCTGAAGCCGAGTTCGTCTTGCTAGCTGCCCAAATAGAATTATTTTGTAGGTACCTTCCTCGAAGTAAATGAACCCATAAATGATCAGGTTGGTCAGAAATCGCCATAATAATTTCCCTATCAACGATTTGTTCACCCAGTCGAGCCTCCTAACACCGAGACCCCCTTCACCTTTGGGTTTGGTGATATGCTTCCAGTTAAGAAAGTGCAACTTCCTTTCCGTAGTGGCGTGCCCCCACCAGAACGAGCGTTGTTGTCTAGTAAGCGTATTGAGAACTTGCTTCGGAATTAGAAAGGAAGACAGGTGAAAAACGGGGATCGACCCAAGCGTGGCTTTGATAAGCGTTGTCCGACCGGCATGGGATAGTAATTTGGCCTTCCATCCTTGCAACCGAGCCTCGCACTGAGAAACCAGAGGATCGTATGTGGAGGCTTTGTGTTTGGGCTTCAACAACGGGTAACCCAAATATTTGTCTTCCGTTGCCATCTCCTTAAAACTAAGAGCAGCCGCGATCGTTTCTTGGTCTCTAATGGGGACTCTTTTGCTGAAATGAATACTAGATTTCTCATAATTCACTTTCTGTCCTGACCATGAGGAGTAGAGGTGAAGAATATCATGTATTGAGTGGATGGATGCTAACGAGGCTTTGCCAAATATAAGAATATCATCGGCAAACAATAGGTGTGATAGCTGGGGTGTACCTGCTTATTCGGATTCCTTGATAGAGCCCATCCTGTTCGAATTTTGCGAATAATTGGAAAGAACTTCGGAGCAGAGGACGAAGATAAAGGGAGATAGCGGACACCCCTGCCTTATCCCTCTCTTCGGAATTAAGAGCCCCTCGGGTGATCCATTAATTAGTAAGGAAAATGATGGAGTGGTGATACATTCCATAGTCAATCTGTTCGTGTGTCCCCTAATGCCCACACAATGGAGAACTTGTTTGATGAACGGCCATGAGAGACGATCATATGCTTTGGACATGTCTATTTTGAGAGCGAAGGCATTCTTCTTACGGGAGGCTTTTCATGGCATGAAATAGTTCATGGGCGATAATGATATTATCGTTGATCTGCCTACCGGGCACGAAGGCACTTTGGACTGGGGAGACTAATCTGTGTAGAAGAGGTTTAATCCTGTTTGTAAGGATCTTAGAAATCACCTTGTAAGCCACATTGCAAAGAGCTATTGGTCTGAAGTCACCCGGCTCCACAGGAATCCCCTTTTTAGGAATTAATACAATGAATGTGTGGTTGATTCTGGGGGGCAGGCTGCCTTCCACGAAGAACCGTTGGATTAGCTCATATAAGTCTCTGCCGATGATCTCCCAGTTATTTTGATACACTATGGCCGGTAACCCGTCGGGCCCTGGCGCCTTGAGGGAGCCCATGCTCATCACCGCTTGCTTTACTTCCTCTTCATTAGGGGCTGGCTAATAAGGCCATTATCCTCAATCGATATAGAGTTCATAGACGTGCATAAATCGTCATCCATAGGATTAGAGTCGTCCATACAGTAGATCGAGGAGAAATGCTTGAGGAAGGCTTCCGATAAGTCCCCCCTATTAGTAGTCCATACACCATTCGGGAGCTTAATAGAATGAATATCGTTCCGTCTTTTCCGCACCGTCGCCTTCGTGTGGAAGTACTTGGTGTTCTTATCACCCGCTCTTATCTACTGGAACTTGGCCCGTTGACTCCAATAAGTCTCCTCCATAGAGAGTAGGTCGTTAATTTCTGTAATGATCTCTCTCTCTTCCATTAGTGAACTGGACGACGCCTCCATAGATTGAATCTTAAGCAGCCGGTCCTGGAGGCTCTTGATATTTGACTTGATTTTCCTAAATGAAAGTCCGCTCCACCTGTGGAGTTTAGAAAGCAGCAACTGAATTCTTTTGCTAAATGGAAGATTTACCTGAGTGTTTGCTTCTTGCCATAAGTCTTTGAATACTTCTTTGAAGGAACAGTGGTTCATCCAGTAGGCTTCGAAGCGTAATGGACGTTTCTTCCTGGCCGTACCGCTACTTGTATTGAGGAGTATAGGGAATGATCACTGTTAATCCGGGGTAGAGTAGATACTTTGGCCTCCGGGAACAAGCACACCACTGAGGACTCGCCATCGCCCTGTCGAGGCGTTCTCTGATGTTGAAGCCTGGACCCCTCCGGTTGGTCCACGTG
This sequence comes from Iris pallida, assembly GCA_029216955.1. Taxonomy (NCBI): domain Eukaryota; kingdom Viridiplantae; phylum Streptophyta; class Magnoliopsida; order Asparagales; family Iridaceae; genus Iris; species Iris pallida. The sequence goes on along the minus strand of JANAVB010023995.1, from coordinate 904,747 downwards.
TATGCCGGACCAGTGCACCCCAGATCAATGAACCACAGTGATGAATCATATTCCTGAAAGCTTGTGCGGCTTTGTAATCAAATTTGCCACCGCCCTGTTTTTCTTCTGGAGAACGGGTGGCATTCATGTCGCCAATGCAGCACCACGGCGTTGTTATAGAGTCGGCTATGCTAGCGATTTGATCCCAGAGTCTAGGGCGCTCACTTTTCTTTGGGACTCTATAAATGCCATTAATGTCCAGGCGGGACTATCCATACTAGCCTCTATGGCAAGTAGAATGAGATGGGATGAGAAGGTGACTGTTGCTCTGATTGCTGAGGTCCATCCCAACCAAAGGCCACCTGAGTGGCCTTTTGGCGAGACGGCAAAATGGTTTGGGTAGCCGAGTTGTTGGAGAATGAGAGATGAGTGGGAGGGTGAGGACATGGTTTCGGAGGGAAGAAGATGAGGGACGGGTTGCGGAGAGGAATGATCGTAGCGTTAGAACTGTCGAGACATTCCTCGCATCTAGACAGTTCCAAGCTAGGACAATCATTGGTCCAGCGGCTGACAAGGGTCAGCCGCCAAGTTCTTTGTCTGATGTTTCTTCGATGAATAACTAGAGTGCTGCTTCTTGTTCTCCTCATCATCTATCCAGAACGGGGATGGACGCTTCTTATGAGAGTATGGGTCCTCATCCGAACGGGCCTTCTCCTGTGGGGGCTTCCGCGCACGACGTTTCCATGATAGTTTGTGGCCTTGTGCTCTCCGGACGATAGCGCCCGAGTAGCTCTGTTCCAGAGAGGATGTAGGTTCAATAATAGCCGCTACGTTGTGCTCAATGTCAGAGTTCTTTAGTGTAACTATGGGAAGGTCTCTTGCTTCTGAATCCATGGAGCCTTTGTGGATTGGCAGGGGGTTGATGAAATTCACATAGTTGAGTTTGTCCATTTCCATCATGTCGCAGAATTCCGGATCAATCGAGATCGAGCATTGTCCGTCTATAGCTGTTGACCTTATCGGACGTCCAGGATTGGGGTGTAGATCTTCTTCGTAAAGGCCTTGCCTATATAGCTCGATATGCTGTGGTTCTACTACTTCAATATCCGTCTCCCTATCTTCAAAGATCCCTGGATATTCATCCCTCTGGTTAAGGTTTAGCGCTATAAGGTCTTGGCCGGGACTGGATGTCCCCTCCAATACTTGGTATTCCTGTCTGGGATGTGGTGACGGGGTCCGTAGTCGAGATAGGTGATGCAGCCGAGTGGTGCGATCTATTCTGTCTGTCATTATGATCCTGGTTCCCCCTCCACGGGAACACTCTTTGGGCCTCCACCTTGTATTCCTCTTCTCTGAAGCGCGTCGAAGTAGATCGTTGATTCTACTGATTTCCTCATCCGACCAATCTTCCCCTATGAGGGACGAGAATCTCTCCTTTTCGGAATAGTTCTGGTATAAGTGACCCACCCTCGTACAGAAGGTGCAGAGTCGTGGTAATCTCTCGTATCGGACACCACCTGACTCACATTACAACCTTCCAATCTGGTTGCGATGGATTTCTTTAGTGGTTTTAATATATCAATAAGGACTTTGAGTCGTGCGAAGGTACACCATTGGCCTTCTTCTACAATAGACGGATCTCGGTTTGCCCAGAGCCTCTGCTATACGGGCTACTGCAGAGCGGTTGAGGAATTTAGGAGGTATTCTGTGGAATTGGACCCATAGGTCGGCCATGTTGAATTTGTATTCTTCAGGGAGTTTAGCCGGATCACATTTTTCTATTGCAAGTAACTCCTCATTGATGCTCCATGGCGCTTCACTCAGGACTCGATCCACCTCGGTCGTAGAGTCCAGGATGACCAGATAGGATCCTGCCTCAACATCCAACTCTGATACCTGCACCGATTTGGTAGTCTTCTAAAGTTTTAAGGATGTAAGCGAGCGCAGTGCGAAAGAATTGTCGTTTGGAATAAGGTTTCACCGCGATCGTGGAGGCCTAGTGGTGGGATAGAACTATCTCTCTCAGATAGCGAGATGGTCTCTGTGGGTCGAGATGTTGGAAAAGAGAAGATAACTTCTCCACCACTCCCTGTACGTGGACATGACGAGGCCTCGACCTAAGGTGTTTGGTGATTTAGGCTAAGAATAGAAGAAGGGGAAGCAAGGTGAATGGCGGGGGAGGGGGATTTTGCGGAGGAGAAGGGGAAACCCGAAGAGAGGGTGGGCGAGGGGGGAGGGTAGGGTGGTTCAGGTGGGGGGGGTGGGGGCGAAGGAGGATCAGCATGTCGGCGGGTGGCAAATCGTAGGGTTTGGAGGAGAAGCAAACCTTAGGGTTTGGAGGAGAAGCAAACCTTAGGGTTTGGATTGTATATATTTATTTGTTATTATACTAATTTTTTTTGTTATTATATTTAGTTAACTAAAATTAAACTATAAATAGTAATACTTATTTATTTCTTGATATTATCTCTACTATTATAATGTTGTTTGAAAACTGTTCAAAAATGAGTTGTCAAAGTCATATGTATATACTCACCTAATTAAGATTTTTTTTAATTTTGTTAAACTACCATGGTATGTATATCCTCACTTAAGAAAATCTAAAATCCCATCTAATTTAAATTTTTATCTAATTTAAACTATTTTAATATATTTAAACTAACTGCATGGTATTATCTAAATATATATTCAAAATTCTAAAATATGCCTATAATTTTAAATAAAAATGTGTTAGAATTAGATTTAAACTATTTTAATATAATTTAACTTTTTTAATTATTCAATAATATAAAAAAATTATGTGTAGTGCATCGCACTTGAACATGATTAGCATTAGTTAAGAAAGGAAGATAATGGAAGACGAGAACTAAAAAAACCCACCAAGAGTTCAAGTCTGGTCTTCATACGGCTGGTTATCATCTCTTCCATCATAGGTAAAAAAAATTTGTTTGAACGTTTCTTTTAGTGATTTTTTATTCTCCAAGAGTTCAAGTTATTCTCCATATTGATTTCCAATTTTCATGTAAAAACACACAAGTTATTCTCCATATTGTTCAAATTTTATCAATTGTATTTATTTAATTTTTGACTTATCTAAAAAATATCAAATGATTCATTTGCACACTTTACCAAATAACCAATCTCGTGTCTCTAAATTTAAAAAAAAATAATGCATCTATGATTGTAGGAAATAATAATGCCTTGCTCTCATTGCTAGGGTTTGTTACAATATATATAGTGTCTACATTTGGGCTTATGGGTATGGGCCATGTTTACATTACAAATATAATCTAACACCCCCTCAAGTTGGAGCATGCAAGTCACAAATGCCCAACTTGGGAAGGAAAGAATCAAACACTTTCCTTCCAAGGGGCTTGGTGAAGATGCCAGCCAGTTGAGAAGAAGTAGGAACATGCGAGGCTATTACGGTGCCATCTCTAATAGCATCGCGAACAAAATGCAAATCCACCTCAATATACTTACTGCGCTCATGAAATACCGGGTTCTGAGCCAGGTGCAGGGCTGACTGACTGTCACAATACACCGACATAGCAGACTCCTGGCGAACGTCCAAACACACCAATAACTCTTCAACCATTTCAACTCACAAACAGGCGCAGAAAGAGATCGGTATTCAGCTTCAGCGGAAGATCGGAAAACAGTTGATTGCTTCTTGGTCTTTAAGAAATAGGAGACCCCCTAGAAACACCAACCAGCCTGTAACAGAGCGGCGAGTCAAGGGACAACTGGCCCAGTCGAATCATACCAACCAGAAAGACGGAGATCACAATCAGCTTTCAAAAGAATACCCTATCCCGGTGCATGTTTGAGATATCTGACCACTCGCAAAGCAGCATGCCAATGATCTGTCGAGGCTCTGTAAGAATTGAGACAAGATATGCACAATAGGCTAAGTCAGGGCAAGTAAACGATAGATAAATCAACCTCCCAACCAGCCTCCGATAAGTCTCTGCATCCGCCAGCTTTGGACTAGTCGATTCTGCCAGTTTGTGATTGGGCTCCATGGAAAGCCAGCAGGTCGAGACCCCATCAAGCCGCATTCTGAAATGATGTCCAAAGCATACTTCCTTTGACACAAGAAATTCCTTCTGCACTCCGAGCCACCTCTATGCCAAGAAAGTACTTCAACACACCAAGGTCTTTCATGTGAAAACAAGAACTAAGGTACTTTTTGAAAGCATCTAAAGCACCTGTGTCATTACCAGACACAATCATGTCATCCACATAGATCAAAACATGCAACTCTACCTTCCCTTTAAACAGAGAGAAAATGGAATAATCGAAATGAGATTGAATAAATCCATAGGATATCAGAGAAGCAGCAAGCTTAGCAAACCAACAACGTGGTGCCTGTTTCAATCCATATAGTGACTTATACAGGCGACACACTTTGTTGGGTTCACTATGCGAAAAACTGGCGGCAACTTCATATACACTTCTTCTGTCAGATCTCCATGAAGAAAAGTATTGTGCACATCCATCTGGTGCAAAGTCCAGCCTCTCACAGCTGTAACAGCCAAGAACGCCCGAACTGTAGGCATCTTAGCAACCGGGGCAAATGTCTCTGAATAATCGATCCCCTCAACCTGATGATTACCGAGCACAACCAGCCGTGCCTTTAAGCGCTCAACACTTCCGTCAGATTTGTACTTTATTTTGTACACCCATCTACTTCCAATGCTTTCTTCCAGGAGGCAAATCGACAAGACTCCATATCCCATTATCTTCCAGAGCCTGTATTTCAGTTTGCATAGCCGCGTGCCAGCCCGAATCTCGTGAGGCCTGGCGATATGAAGTAGGCTCAACACCTGCAGTGATAGCTGCAAGAAAATCTCTGTATCCAGCAGTAAATGTCATAACTTAGAAATTGTGTTAGAGGATACGAAGTCCTGAGGAAGTGACGGGAACAGATGAACTGTGGTGAAGGGGGGACTTTTACTTCGAACAATTTGTCACAAAATCCTGTAATCGCACTGGCTGTGATTTCTTTCGCATTCCTCTTCCCAATACTACCTCATCGGGCACCTCTGGCAACACTGTATCCCCTGTATCATTAGTAGTATCCGCATCACCCCCAGCGGACTCTCCTGTCAATACTTCTGCATCTACCTGTGCATCCTGGCCACTCGGTGCCGAGCCACCAGCAACCACTCCGGCCTCAGCAACCGTAGCCGGCACCATCCCAAAAGCCTCTATATCGTCTCCTGGCACCTCAACATGTATGGCGTGTCGCAGAAGACATCTCGCTAGCAGAGTCACACCCAGGAAATTCTTTTTCATAAAAAGTAACATCACGGGACACAAAAAATTCACCAGTCTCCAAATCATACAGTTTCCATCCCTTTTTATCAAGTGGATACCCAACAAAGATACATTTTCTGCTCCTGCTAGCAAATTTATCATGTCGGGATTTCAAATCATACACATAGCACAGACAACCAAAAATATGTAGATGATCATACGAAGGAGCCGAGCCATATAAACTTTATAAGGAGACTTAAAATGCAAGATACTAGAAGGGGTCCTATTTATCAAATAACATGCAGCCAGAACACATTTTCCCCAAAAATCTACAGAAAGAGAACCCTGAAATCGCAATGCCCTGGCTACATTTAAAATATGTCGATGTTTTCTTTCCACCCTTCCATTCTGTTGAGGTATCCAACACAGGATGTTTGGAACATATACCTTGAGATGAAAAATAATCTCGTAAACAATTAAATTCAGTGCCATTGTCACTCCGCACACGACGTATATCAGCCCCAAACTGACGCTTCACCGAAGCAATGAATCTAAGAAACATAGAATAAACACACTTATCCGTCAACAAAACAACCCAAACAGCTCTAGAAAAATTATCCACCAAAGTCAAAAGATATCGTGCCCCATTAGATGACGAACATGATATGGTCCCCACAGATCACAGTGTATAAGTTCAAAGCAGCTCAATGCACGACTACTACTATCAGGAAAGGCATCACGAGTCTGTTTAGCTTGATAACAAATATCACAAGCCTTATGAGAAAATACACTACTACCAGAGAGAAAAGGTAAAGTCTGTATTACTTTATCTAAGGGATGCCCCAGTTTACTATGCCAAACCTCGAATCATTCTCTTTGCTTGCCAGGATCACCGAAGCCAAAGAAGCTAGAACCTCCCCCAAGAAGTAAAGTCCACCCCTTTGTTCACCTGCTCCAATCACCATCCTCGTACTTCGGTCCTGAACAAAACACAAATCAGGAGTAAATAACATATCAATTTCTGGCACCAATCAATTGGGAGACATAGATCAAATTTCAATTCAATGTCGGAACATAAAGAACATCTGTCAACACCAACGAAGCAGTCAAAAATACTTTGCCTCTCAGAACAGCCTCAATAGTGCTCACATCAGGAAAATCACAGGACAGACAGGACCCTCAAAGCAATCAACTAAACAGTCATGAGAGCCTGTCGCATGAAGAGTAGCCCCAGTATCGAATATCCAAGGGACAGAAGAATTCTTACCCATCAGACAATCAGAGTTTAAAGAACCAGGGTTGGAAGAATTGTCGTTACCCAGCAAGCATCAGTTTCTGCCATTGTTCACCTGAGAGTGGTGAAGGATACCCTCCATGCATCATATCCGCCGAACTCCCAGCAAGACCAGCAGGGACACCATGACCAGCAGCGGCGACATGATGAACAACCCCTGCGCCACCAGCACCACGTCCTCCATCACACCTGTGGTGGTGTCGGACCTCTGCCACCACCAGCACCACGTCCGCCCTCACGTCGAGGATGAGTCTCCCACCACTCAGGATAGCCAATCTTGGCAAAGCAAGTTGCAACATCATGACCTATTTTCTTGTAATGAGTACAGATCATACCTGATTTGTCCCTGGAATCTGAGGTTCTACTATTAGTAGTAGAAAGACGAGGTAAAGTTTTGACTGCCAGCGCCATCACCTCCTCAGTAGCGGATTGGACCTGAGATTTTCGCATATTCTCCTCCTCACGGACTGCCTGGTATGCCCGATCTAAACTTGGCTGAGGATCCTGAGCCAGAAGATTAGATCGGGTATGACCATACAACTCAGCATTCAACCCATACATAAAGTCCTGAAAGTGGTCTTTATCCCTCATAGCCTGTAGCATTGAAGCAAGTTCACCACAGGTACAAGTATGCAATGGAAATAAGCAGCTTGTTCATCCCACAAAGACTGCAAATTTCTAAAGTAGGTTTCCACAGACATCGAAGCCGTCTGTTTACACTCAGCCAAAGCCACCTTAATTTGTTGCTTCCGAGTGCCATTGCTAATAACAAATCTTTTCTCCAACAAGTTCCACAATAGATAAACCTCCTCAAAGTACGGCAAAGATTTCTTCAGAGACGGATCAATGGTATTAAGAACCCATTGAACCAATAGTGCTTGTACGCATCTCCAATCAAACAATTTGCTAGCATCATTAACAGGTTTGACTTCAGTACCCTCCAGAAAAGTGATCTTTCGCCTAGAGATCAGGGAGAGACGTATCGACCGAGACCACTCAGCATAGTTCGGTCCACGGAAAACAATAGGAGTAATAATATTTCCTGGTTGATCAGCTGAACTCAGAAAATATGGATCCTTCGGATTAGGATAATTTGGGTTGTGTACTGCCACCGCCAGTCACGACGGAGTAGCTGGACGCAGCATCATCTGCCATTGCGGATGTCGGGTGCACAAATATTTTGTACAACTCCAACGAATCGGCCGCTGATGGACGGGGTCGGCGGCGAATCGGCCGCGATCAGGGGCACCGGATCTAGCGCGTAGGGGTGAGCGGATGTTAGGTGTACAAAATTTTATACAACTCTGATGAATCTGCCGCTGATGGACGGGGTCGACGGCGAATCGGCCGCTGGATCGGCAAATCTGGCGAATCGGCATGAATGTCGGAGTGGCTGGTCGAGCCGGAAGGAGGGGCGCCGGATCGGGCTGTCGGCGGCGGCCCTGGCCGTACGAAATCCAGTGGGAGCAGTCGGACGCGAAGTCCGGTGGGAGCAGCTGGGCGGATCAGAGTCCGACCGCAAGGTTCCTCGCGAAGCTGCCTACGACGACGGACCGCAAGGTTCCTCGCGAAGCTTCTGACTTCGAATCAGAAGGTCATGGGTTCGTCTCCCACTGTGGTCGCTTCCTTAAGGCGAAGGATTGCAGGAAAATTTCTTTAGGAAAATTTCCCACCGTAATCAGAAGGTCGCTTCCTTTTGTGATCGTGGGTTCATCTCCCACTGTAATCGCTCTGGCCAAGGTGAAGGATTTCTTTAGGAAAATTTCCTTAAGAAAATTTCTTAAGGATTTCTTTGGTGAAGGATTTCTTCGGTGAAGGATTTCTCCAGAGACCGTCGAAATCCTAGTTAGGGTTTTTGGGAGATGGTGGCTAGGGTTTTTCGGGAGGCTCTGATACCATGTAGGAAATAATAATGCCTTGCTCTCATTGCTAGGGTTTGTTAATATATATAGTATCTACATTTGGGCTTATGGGTATGGGCCATATTTACATTACAAATATAATCTAACAATGATCCTTCAGATATCATTTCTTTCTTTGGCATTTCTTGTTTTCACATGGCATGTTTCCTTTTCCACAATCAAGATCTTAGTTTGTCTTTGACCCAATATTGCTATAGGACTCAAATCTATTCAAAGGGTCACCAAAAGAAGCAAGATTTGCAAGGTTCAATTCCTATACCACGCAATTCGTATGCATCCACCTGAAAAAAAGATACTCACATACCTCTCGTTGTCATTGACTCCCTCTTTATTAGCTAAACTAGTGGTAGCTAAATTAGGCCTCTAGCGAGAGAAGCTTGGTAAATCACTTCCCTACGAGCCAGGGCCTGTCTGGGTAAGTCAAACAAGATTTTGAATTTGGACAACTCTCTTCTGCTTAGGACAACCATCATGCAATACTACAAAATGGATAACAATTACGGTTAAATATGCTAATTGATGACATTTATTTGGCCATCAACTATGAAGGTGCCATCTTTATCATTAGAAATCAATTAGCATATTTAACCGTCATTGTTATCCCAATAGAGGTCGGGGTCGCAAGTGATGCTCCAAGATCGTCTTACAGTAAGGATCAAGAGACAATCAAAACTAACTCCGAATAGAACAATCCAACTCCCTGAGCTGGGCCGGCACTGCTACAAGCTCTCAACTCAAAGCCTAATTGGCCTAAGGTTATGGGGCTCCGTCTGA
>JANAVB010023995.1:878016-893016 GCA_029216955.1 Iris pallida | reverse complement strand
CGGCCAAACTTGCCAGCCGTATGCATGATGACCATGCGGCCGAAACTGCCAGCCGAATGCATAACACTCAGGCGGCCAGGATCCCAGCCGCATGAAGAAGACTTATGCGGCTGAGACTTCCAGCCGCATGAAGAAAGCCCATGCGGCTACGACTGCCAGCCGCATGAAGATTGTTGATGCCAGCCGCATGCCGCCTGCTCCACGCGGCTCAGTCTTCGATCGCCTCTCCTATGGTCCTGATCTCTCGTACTCCCGAGAAGACATGTCTGACTCTCTCCAGCACCACTTAGACTCTTCCTTTTATGTGCCCTCACGCACCAGAGTGAAGAAGCCTAGGGCAGCGCGAGTTTGGCAAGCTCAGTCCGCTGACCCGACCTCTGACCATCCGAGCATTCCACATACTGTTATACGGGCCTCTGATGGGAAGTTGTACGGAACCACTCGAGTCCAGCCTCCGGCGGCAAACGGACAGAGAGGTTCCCAAAAGTATCCCAAAATCCAGGGAGCAAACATGGTCGTTCCGGACCCATCTGACTTGCGTGAGGCTATCCTCCACAAGCGCAAGGAAAGAGAGGGGGCCTCGGGGTGCAAAGAGTCCTCCCACGGACGTCACTGCACCCAAATCATCGTCAACTGCTGTTGCAACAACGGACAATACGAGAAGACCGGTAGTTCGTCTTCCAAAGATTACAACAGCCGAGCTCAGAGGATGAGGCGCCACCCGTCGTCTCTTGCAACTCCACTCAGAAAATCTCCGCCGATGGGAAGGGAAGAAGAGAAACGTTTCCAGCCCGAAGATCTCAACCACTGTGACTAAGAAACTGTCGTCTAAACGGTTATCCACCACCGGAGTTTTCTAAGGTACCCGTTCGAAGACGAAATCTACTACAGTAGGAGATTCATCATCCACACCACTGGGGGTTACTGAAACTGGGGGTAGCACTCCTCAGAGCATCCACGATAATCCGATGTTCCAAGAGATATGCCCGGGGAAACAACTCTTCCATCAGATACAGCAGATGCCGACGTCCCCGAGGACGTCCACGACTCTCAAGATGAAGCAAGCTCTGAAGCTGGGGTACTATTCCTTCTGAGTCCGAACCAGAGAGAACATTCCCACATACCCCGATGACTTCTCGGTACAGGGGTATGATTCGGAGGGCACGTCCTCCACCGTTCCTTCCACCTCCTCATGTAAGGACGGTGTTCATGACGGACAGCAATCAAGGTGGTTCCAGTGATCGCCAATGCATCGACACTCTGGAGGCCATACTGCACGCCTTGGTCAAGTCTGTAGACGAGATCAAAGCCCCTTCCAACTCTGCAAGGAGGGACGCCTGACCAAACAAGCGCGGGTCCGCGATCAATGCGGACTCAAATTCAGCGGCACCAAACCCGGGCAATAATCCTCCTGAAACGTCGGCTCCCACCGCTGCGGATGAGGCCAGAGAAGCAAGAAGAGAGGTCCAGGAGCTCCGAGCCATGTTTCACGCTCGAGAGAACTCTCAAACCTCAGAATACGACAACCATACCCTGCTGCATGGAGGGATGTCCCCTTCCCACCAAGATATAAGCCGTTCAATTAATCCTTATGATGGCAAGACCTCCGCAAGTCGGTACATCACTTACTTCGAGTCACCACGACATCTGCCCCATGACGATGCCATCCTTACACGATTATTCATTGGGCATTGGAAGGGGTCGCCTTCGACTGGTATCGCAACCTGCCAGACAACTGCATCCACTCCTTCGCCAGCTTCAAGCATGTTCTTGGAGAGATTTTACGAAGTAGGACAGGACGTCACAATGTCCACCCTCATGGACGTCGTCCAAGGGGAGAAGGAGCTGACAAGGAACTATATTGAGCGGTTTCGCCAAACCGCAATGAAGTTACCGTCTGGTAATCCAGATTCCTCCTTAATTGAAATTTGCCAAAAGAGACTGCTCCCAACAATCAGTCTCTGGATGGGCAAAGTCAATTTAAGGACTGGAAGACGTTTATCATCAGTGCCACTAGCGCCGAAGAACGGTTGAAGAAGGCTCGCCAACTGGGATTGCACATCTCAGAGGGAGAGGACAAGGGCAAACGCCCTAATACCAAACAACAATGGTGGTAACCCCTCCATCAATCGGGACAACAAGGGCAAGCAGGCTATGGTGGCCGACAACACAGAAACCTGAGTCAAAACGACGGACAAACAATGGCCGCAAATGACCTACTCCTTCGAAGACGGCCACGTCAAGCCCATCTTGGACATGCTCATACAAGGAGACAGAATTCAGCTCCCTCCACCAAGATGGGAACCTCGGCCGGCAGAAATGGAGAGCCCAAAGTACTGCCATTACCACCGCTACGTCCACTGCTACACACGACTGCTACCAACTGAAACGATACATCCAACATCTCATCGATTCGAACGCTCTGGCCATTGATTTCGAAGAGGTAACCGTGGCAGCCAATATGGTGTCAGTACAATTTGGCAGCTTCCCTCCAACAGAAACAAGATGGTGTGGTACCCATCCCTCTGGCGACAATAGAGATTGCTAATCTTCTACCTCCTCGGGATCAGGCTGCTGGTCTAGTGCCCCTCACCACATCACGAGGAGGTCATGTGGGTCCATCCAGACTTGGTATCTGAAGTGACTCAGTCCACCCATCTTCCATTCGCAAGAAGAAGAGTGGAAAAGTCAGATCCTGCCGCAAATCTCGGCAGATGTCGAAGAAGTCACGACTGTCGTTACTCGGTCTGGGGCACAATCCCAACCTGTGGCTGATAACTCGGCTGAAGATCAGCCAGCTACCGCTGCACTCCAGGACCTTCTCAGCCTCCGACGACCGACAAGCCTAGGCCAAAGGAGACTCGCTTTGACAAATCCCTCCGAAAAGAGGCACCTCAGGGGCTGGAGAGCCCTACAACTTTGACATCTTGGCGCAATTGGCCAACACACCGGCCAAATTGTCATTATACGAGCTCCTGAGACTCTCAAAGGATGTTCGCCGGCTTTGAGCGATGCACTCCAAAATGCCGACGCCTATCTGGCTCAGGTCAACCTCACAGGAAGAGCCCGCCTGAAATCTCCTAGACAGCGCTTGCACAGGAGCGATGCCCAACATTGTCTTCACTCCGCAAGATATGCTCATTAAGACCAACCTGCACGATCGTCCGTTATACTACACTGGATACATCGTGACGTAAAGGTGGATCGGATGCACATTGATCCTGGTTCTTCCATAAGCATCATCCCGAAGGGTCTGTTACATCATCTCCGCATTCCTATGCATCCTGACGCCAACAAGCACCGCCATCAGCGTTTCAATTCGGGCAGGAGCTACCCGATCGGAAAGATTCGCTTGAAGTGCCAAATTGGCGATCTCCAGTCAGAAGTAACCTGTTATGTCATAGATGCGGACACTTCCTACAACATCCTTTGGGGCCCTTGGATACACGATTATATGATCGTGCCTTCTACGCTGCACCAGTGCTTCAAGTATGTCGACAAACACGGCTTCGTGAGGACAGAATTTGCCGACATCGATCCCTTCAAAGGGGTCGAATCCTACTACTCAGACTCCTGCCTATACGAGAAGTCAAGAGGCACCTGGATGAAGATGTACAAGCTCGAACTGAGACGGCCTCAGGATCAGAAGAACCTCTGACGATCCACCTTCAAGCTCGCAAACCTGGCAAGTCCGCACCCTTACGGCCGCTCTGCGTAAGGACGCAATCAGCCTCTCGCACAAGAAGGGCAAATAATAATCCGGCTGCCAAGGTCCGGCAAAGCGCCAAGACCCACAATAAGCCACTGACAATCAGATTGCCTAGAGCCGGTCAGCAACAAACGGAGAAGCTCAATCCCTCCGACAAACCAATGACGATACGTCTTCCCAAGAAGAATCGTCACCTCGATGCAAAGTCTGGGGCTTCTAGCGAGCAACAACTCCCCGCCCAGCATCGAGTACCAAACTGGGGGTCGCTAGTTTGCCAAAACTCCACGTTCGGCTCCACCAACAGAACCCCTGATGATCAAGCTGCCCAAGTCATCCTCTCAGTCTTCATTTATACAGGGGGTGGCCGAAGAAGAACCGGAACTAGCCAAGTATGTGGCTGCCCACATTTGTTTCCTCCACAGATGATGTAATCCCGCTAGAAAAGATACCTTACTTCATCAATAATCTATCTTTGAACTACCTCGAGCTTAATAAGCTTTGTACAATGTATGCTATGGAACACGGTATAGGCACTCACCTATACACACAGGTGACAAATATTACACCGCAAACCAGCTTACTCCAGTGGAAGACGCTTACCGCATAATCGAGGGAGGGGACCATCTAATCATCTTCGGCCGGAAGGACGACCCACAGCCCTTCACCATAGAGAAGGTCGATCTCGAATCAGATGCCAGGAGACTGCCTCTTTATCTGTATAGCCCCCAATCCAAATATCTCATGCAAAAATAGGGGTATGATCTGGAGACTACGCCAGGCTTGAACTACGGCACTGGTCGACGATTACCTTTAAAGCCGCCAGTCCCGGTTGGTAAAACGGACTACTACAGCAAGACCGATGTGGATTAGGGTACGTTACGCCGCAACGACCCCTGAAAGTTCAGATGAGGAATGCGACTGGCATTCACATTCGACCAGGTCACCAACTTCTGATTCGGATGCCAGCATCGGAGACGTATTCAACAAGTCCTGTCAGTCAATATGGCATTCGCCGACGCTTACGAAGAAGATGAAGACATTCTGAAATCCTCGAGTTAGAGCCGTGGGCCCAACAGCTGGATGCACAATGGAAAAGCGGTTCGAACAGAGAGACCTCCTACTGAAGATGAGGTTATACAGGTCGACCTCGGCACGAATCTTCTCCAAAACCAATCTTCGTCAGTAAAAGCCTGACAGACGAAGAGCGAGAATCGCGACTGGAACTCGTCAAAGACATTGATGTGTTCGCCTGGAGCTATGAAGACATGCCAGGACTAAACCCGAGGTTGCCCTTCACAAGCTCAACATTCGGCCAGATGCAAAGCCGGTCAAACAACAACAGCGACGCTTCCCCGCGGCATCATGGATGCGATCGAAGCCGAAGTCAACAAACTGATAGCCAGCGGCTTCATTCGTGAGGAACAACATCCAGACTGGGTCGCCAACATAGTTCGGTCCTCAAGAAGAATGGAAGATTCGAATCTGCATCGACTTCGCAATCTGAACGAGGCATGTCCCAAAGATGAATTCCCCCTCCCTATCACAGACATCATGATCGACAACACATGCGGCTTCGAACGCATGTCATTCATGGATGGCTTCTCGGGGTACAACCAAATCAAGATGTCTCCTGACGACGAGAAGCATACATCATTCTAACACCGATTGGCACATACTGCTACACAGTCATGCCTTTCGGTTTAAAGAATGCTGGCGCACATATCAAAGAGCCATGAGTATCATCTTCAGAGACCACTTGCGCAAGACTATGGAATGCTACGTCGATGACATCGCCGTCAAGAGTCGCTATAAGGGAGACCATCTGCAGGATCTGAGGACGGTATTCAACCTGATGCGAGCGCACAACCTGAAGATGAATCCCACAAAATCCTTCTTGGGCGTATCCAGCAGAAAATTCCTGGTTTTATTATTGCTGCCCAGGGAATTCATGTAGATCCAGAGAAGACGAAGGCAATTATGGAGATGGGTCCCCCAGAAATCTCGCGAACTCAAGGCCTTCAAGGGAGGCTAGCTTACATCAGGAGGTTCATTTCTAACCTCTCCGGCGATGTCGGCCATTCACCCATCTCATGAAGAAAGGCGTCTCGTTCGTATGGGATGAAGAATGCCAAGTGCCTTCGACAGCATCAAAGAATACTTGTCGAACCCACCAGTCCTGGTGGCCCCTATTGCTGGAAAGCCATTCCTGCTTATGTACGAGCAATGGAGCATTCCTCGGCGCTCTGCTGGCACAAAACAACGATGCGGCCATGAACAAGCTATATATCCTCAGCCGAATGATGATTGGGCCAGAGCACCGATACACCGCCGTGGAGAAGGAATGCCTCGCCCTGGTGTTCGCCATTCAAAAGATGCGGTACTATGTCATAGGACAAACCATACATGTGATCTCACGAGTTAACCCTCTCAGGGTCCTCATGACTAAACCAGGGGCACTCAGCTCCCGCCTCGCCACATGGGCAATATTGCTGTCCCCCTATCATATGATCTTCATCTCGCAAAAGGCTGTTACAGGTCAAGCTCTGGCAGACTTTTTAGCAGCCCACCCAGGCTCGGAGTCGTCCAGAATATGAAGGAATCCCAGATGAGGTCGCCGACTCGCATGCAACCTCTCACGATGATATATGGCGAATGTTCTTCGACGGTGCCTCAAGGACCGGACCTAAGGAACATCGTCGTCGGAGTCGGGGTGGTGCTGGTTTCTCCTTTCGGGTTGGTGATCAATCGTGCTTACTCCCTCACAGAGCCCTGTTCAAATGTGGCCGAGTACAACGCTTTGGTCATTGGCCTCCAACTTGCAAGAGAGCTGGGGGTAGAATATCTTGAAGCATACGGCGATTGCAGTTAATCGTCAATCAGATCCGGGGTTCATACGAAGTCCGCCATGAAGACATGATCCCTATCACCAAATAGCGATCAACATTATTTCGTCATTTGAGGGATTCTTCATCGAACACGTTCCCAGACTCCAAAATATCGAAGCCGATGCCTTAGCTGGCCTTGCCGCTTCCCTAGCGGTTCCAAACTATGCTCATCAATCGGTGGATGTGATAGGCCATGAACTGGTCTGTCCCAAGAACAATGTTCAATTTGTGGCGAGTTATTCTCTCAGACGATCGACAAAGCACAAGAGGGAGACAACCATTCATGACTTCGTAGTCTACGACATTCTGCTAGAGGACCCAAAGGAAGCCACCTCTATCAGAAGGCGTTCTCTCAGATTCTTCTACGATACAGAGACGAAGATGCTGTATCGCCGATCCTACGATGGATTATTACTGTGATGTCTGTCAAACGCAAAGCCAAAGAAGCCGTACGCGAAGCTCATGACGGTGTCTGCAGCCCATCAGCCTGGCCCAAAATTATAAGACCGTCTTCGCCGAATGGGCTACTACTGGCCCACGATGGTGGCAGATGCGATAGACTACGCAAGAAAGTGCAAAGCCTGCCAAGTCCACGCGGACTTCATCCACCAGCCATCCGAATTTCTACATCCGACAGTGGCGTCCTGGCCATTCGAAGCATGGGGAATGGATATCATCGGTCCGATCGCTCCACCTTCTTCCCGAGGACATCGCTTCATACTCACAATCATTACTTCTCCAAATGGGCGGAAGCTTTCCGCTTGCAGAAGTAAAGACTTCAAACGTGATCAGCTTCCTCAAGCATCATGTCATCTATCGCTTTGGACTGTCCCAAAGGATCATCCACGATAATGGTCCACAGTTTGCAAGCCACGCCTTCTATCGGTTTTGCGACAAGCACAGAATTTAGAATGTTGCTTCAACGCCATACAATCCGGCAGCAAATGGGTTGGCAGAAGCATTCAACAAAACCATCATCAAGTTACTCAAGAAGTTCGTGTCCTCCAACAAACGCGACTGGAACGAGAAGCTTGGTGAATGCTTATGGGCGTATCGTACTACAGTACGAACAGCCACCGGGAATACACCATTCTCCCTGGTGTACGGGAGTGAGGCAGTTCTCCCATTGGAGACTCAAATCCCCTCGCTCCGTGTCGCTCTCACTTACCAATTAACGATGGACGATAACTACCGTCGCGGCTACAAGAGTTGGAGGCCTTAGATGAAAAATGCCTACTGGCTCAGCAACGGATCGAGCTATACCAAGCACGCATCTCCGGAGCCTTCAACAAGAAGGTTAAAAGAACATTCCAAGTGGGCGATCTCGTTCTGGTAGTTCGGAGGCCGATGGTTATGACTCACAAGACCGCTGGCAAGTTCCAACCAAAGTGGGAAGGCCCATTTATCATTGAGGCTGTATTCTCCAACGGTGCTTACCGCCTCGTAAAACAAAACGGAGACTTGCTCATGCTGCCCGTTAACGCAAGTTCCTGAAGAAATATTATGTCTAAACGATATTTTCCATATTATCGAGTCATGTACCCGCTGGTACCGCTAACTCATATTCCAAATTCCAGATTATTGAGTTATGTACCCGCTGGTACCGCTGAACTCATATTCACAAAATTTTAGATTATTGAGTTATGTACCCTCCGGTACCGCTGAACTCACATTCTCCAAATCCCAGATGATTGAGTTATGTACCGTCCGGTACCACTGAACTCACATTCTCCATAAAAAATCCCATATTATGAGTTATGTACCCTCTGTACCTCTGAACTTACACTTTGATTCCAAAATTTCTGGATTGTCGAGTTATGTACCCGCTGGTACCCCTGAACTTACATCCCGGTCACTCTTTTCGGAAAAAAGTCATGTATAACCATACCTCTGAACTTTTTCCTGAAAGAGCTCCTTCCTCATGATCCACTACCCGCACTCCTAGTGCACAAAAAGGGTAACAGATCCACAAATTTCCAAAACGACCACGTCGATGTTACCTCTGAGTCGTTTCACTTCCGCCAAAAACAAATCACCCCTCTACATAGAACTTCCATGTCCTCATTACCTCTGAGTCGTCCTATGTACCCCTTCATGGAGCCCACTCCTGCCATGTCCTCATTACCTCTGAGTGGGAAGGCTCCGTCGAAGAAACCCTCATGCTTGCCATGTCCTCATTACCTCTGAGTAAGCATGTTGATTCTCTTTCGACTTATTATCCATACCCACGACCGGAGTACGCCAAGGATAGTAGGTCCACAAATATCCTCCGTTGAGTCCACTCCTGCCATGTCCTCATTACCTCTGAGTAGGAAGATTTTGCGGTAAAAAAACCCTCATGCTTGCCATGTCCTCATTACCTCTGAGTAAGTATGTTGGTTCCCTTTCATCCTATTATCCGTATCCTAAGCCAGGGTACGCCAAGGATAATAGGCCCACAAATGTCCTTTGCTATGTTTCTTAGTACAGGCCCATCATTTCTCATCATGTCCCGGGAGCCCAGCTGCTCCATGGCATTCTTTCTCCCGATACCAGGAACGTCCATGACCACCTTACCGTGGAACTGTTCTAGGTATCCCCAATCAAACTTGTTACCCGTACCTAAAACCAAGGTATGCCAAGGGTAACAGGTCCACAAACAAGTCCCCCATGCGGGGCAAACATCACCATAGCACCACAAGCACAACAAGCAGTACAAATAAAGGATAGAATAAAGCATACTCTTTTATTTGGGAGGCGAAAGTACTACATGTTCTAGGGACATCCCACTTAAAAAAAGGAAAAGAAACAAAAAAAGAAAAAAGAAAAGGCCGACTATGGTTCGGCATTACATAATTCCAGGAGGCGGTTCTTCAACAAGGCGGTCCCCCGTTCAAGCCGCTGCTTAGCTCGGCGCTCCGCTTCCTGGGACAACCGGTCCGCATCATCAAAATACATGTGTGCCCGCCAGCCATCTTCCATCTTCTTTAGGGCGAGCTCCAGATTGGCAGAAGCTCGACTAAGTCTGTCAGCCTCCTGGATAACAAGTCCCTTTTCGGCACGGGCGGCTTCGAGCTCACTCCAGAAAGGCCAGCTTTCTTCGGAGTTCGAGGATCTGCTCCCTGGTGTCGATTACCCCGCGGGAGGCGATCGCTTCCCGAGTCGTGCAATCTTCATTTCTATGACTCAATTGATCGTATAACTGGTACAGATCACGGCGATCCTTCAGTATGGTCGGCTTGATCGATTCCCGAGCAAGCCTCACCTTCTCCACCGTGGTTATGAGGAAAGTACGCTCTTGATCTATTACCGCAGACAAATCAGCTTGCCGTAGCACGTGAAACTGGGTCACAAGTCGATCAGCCTCTAGCAGTTTGGGTTCCAGAAGCGCAGCTAGCCCCGTCCCACCAGGGAGTGTTCTAAGGATGTCGATTTGGCCACCGGCGCACTGACGGACCATAGCAAGGGAGTCCCCCTCTCCACAGCTGCCTCGACCCCTCTCTTCAGGTGGCGGTAAAAGCTGTCAACCACATCCTGTGATACTTCATCCAAAACTTCTGTAGAGGACGACGTCAAAGGAAGTGTGGCTGGCTGTGTCGAAGGAGTAGTACCGGAACTTGCCATCCCTGCCACCAGGGAAACAAATTTTGAGCGAAAAGACGCATGATAGCGGCTAGCTCCTCTTCCGCGCCGAAGAGCTTGGATACTCGGCAAGGCGGAGAGATCAACCCCCGAAACCATATTCGCAGAGGAGGATGCAGGAAGCATTGTTCCCTACCCCGGCTGTGTCGCCACTTGGGCCCCCGAACTCGACCCAGCTGGAGGCCCCTCAATATAGGTTGTAAGAGAAGGAGGCACATGTGCTTCCATCAGATCCCTCCGGTAGAGTCCGCCCCGACAATGTCCGTCACCGCAATAAAGGGGCGGGACCTGTACGTCCAAAGCAACCATCAATCGACGTAACCCGATGTGTGATGATAGAGCAGATAGGCCTCCTCACAAGTTAAGATTCGGCTTATCTTACCAGGGGAGGAGCATGGAGGCCGCAGCTCGCTCGCAGCTGACATAGTCTCCTCACCCGCGACCTCCAAGTTGAATTCAACTGGTTTCTCTGCCCCAGCCACCCCTGAAAGGGAGCCAACCAGTTCAGCGTCATCCCGTTGAAATTCAGCTATCTCAGGGATAGGTGCAGTAGAGCCCCTGTCCCCATGGGTTGAGGTCTCAGCAAGGTGGGACTCCTCGATCGCCTTCGAAAGAACCCCAGTAGAAATGATAGCGGTGCACATATCATTAACCAAAGTGGTCAGGGCCGGATCGACCTCAGCAGTCGGGTCCCGAGAAACCGACTCCTCTGACGCCTACAAAGAGCAAAAGAAAATAATTAGGCCATAGTTTAGAAAAAGAAGGAAGGTAGCTGAAATTCAAATCACCTCAGAAATAGCGTCAATATCCTCAATAAACAGCCTGCGGCATCTTACCGCAGCTCGCTTCGTGGAGTAGGTCCTGCCATCATCAGTGAACATACGCCTGCTTCGCTTACGCGAAGAACTAGGCACAGCATACGGCTGCCCCGCTACCATGTCATCCGGCACAATAGGTGGCTGATCCCCCACCTCCTCGTCCGAGGGATGGAACGATCATCGGCATCCTGCTCATCATCCTCTTCGCCCGCCGTCGTGGACTCCGAGTCCAGCACAGGAACTATATTCGCCTTTTTCTTTCTCTTCTTGGACCCCTCGGGCTTCTCTGCCAAGCCAGTACCGACAATAAAGCTGGTACTCAAGTCAAAATTAACGAGAGGCTTGCTCGCCGTAACATGATAGAGGGCCGCCATGCACAAAATATCCCCTGGCGTATTGGCATCGGGGACCGAGAAGCTAGCTCGGGTATGAACTGCATTATAATAACGCCAAGCCCTGATACCATCAAGGACACTGCCCTCAAAGCCTAGACAAGCACTGGGACAATCAAGGAACAGCTGGCTATACCCGAACTGGCGGGAGAACCTGCTGGGCAAGTAGGGCTCCAGGTATACGTTATTATGGTAACGATATACTAGGTACGCTGGACGAATATTGCGCAGCCAAAGGAGCATTTTCTCAGATAAGAGGAGGGGAGGTTCAATGCCATCAACATGTACACCCCTCACTTCTCTAGCGGTAAATTAAGGAACAGACAAAAAGAAGTCGTGTCCATCTACTCTCGCCAACGCCCTCCGACAGGCTGGCATGGTGTCGTATTTCCAAGGCTGACGATGGTATCGAAAAAGGAAAGCGTCATCAGCGGTAACACCATCTTCTGCTCCGGGCCTCATCAACGACCGATAATGCATCAATAGCCACCCTATTAGATAATGGTAGGGTAGCTCTATTCGTTCAAAGTCCAGTATCGTCTCGCGGGCAATGACTTTGGATGAAAAGGCGCGGAGGCCGTGGTGTATGCTACACACCATGGCCGGAAGAAGGGCTAACCTGACTCTGAAGACCAGCTTCACGGCCGGAAGGATGAAGTGGCGACTGATCCTTTCAATGGAACCCGTCCCTCCCGAGACTACGCAGTTCCGTCCGGCCAAGAGCGCTTTCTCAGATATCTGCCGGGTACCATGGTAGAAATAGCTGAAGAGTCAGTGCGACTCCCAAATTTGTCACTGGTGGACCTCGACCTCTTGGCATTCGACATCAGGTTTTTTTATCTCCTCCTGGGTTTGAGGACCTCGGGAAGAAACCCGGCCAGAGGGACTTAATTTGAAAAGATACGAGACCCAGGACGTGGTATGGGGAGCATTCCCTTCTGAGATATTGTTTCTTCTTATAGCCGTTTGGTGACAGATACTGTGGTGGCATAGCAGTTCCCGGTACACGGCAACGAAACCCGGGAATCGTCGATCCAGATCCTCGAATTCCTCCTTTGTCGGGATGTATACTTCAAAGGCCTCGCCACCCCATGGCAGCTTAGAAACAACATACATTTCATGGAGAGCAAGTCCCAACTCCCCTCCGGGCGTGAAGAAAGTTCCCGTCCGCCGGTTATACATTTCCAAAAGAGCCATGAACAACGGCTTGTTGATGGGTAACCCGTAACAGGTGCCCGAATGGCATAATAGAGGTCAATCTCCCGAAGGAATGCCTCGTATTTCCTTAGGATCCATGAGGTCAGGTTGGCCCACGTAGGGATGGGGTTTATCCAGTTCAGCAGCGACAACCTGCCAACAGGATAAGACCCCTTGCGAGCGAGCTGATTCAGGAAGGTATCGGCTAGAGTAAACGTGAAGTTGGGACCAGATATGTTTATGAAGGTACCCGGAATTAGTCCCATCATGCTCCGACTGACCGAGTCCCTGTTCGCATATGCTGACCTAATATTCTTATTATAATAGATGTTGCCCACGGACATCCCCGATTGGGTTGGAGTTAGGGAGCCCACCATCCGCCTGCTCAACGGTACCATATTGAACCACGAGAGGGGAAAATAACGTTCCATTTCAGGAATATGGATCTCCACCCCGTCCACAGTAAAGTCCCAGCTCTCAGAAATATCCAGCACTCGGGGGTTCTTTATGGATAGAGCATCCCCGAAGAGAAAGGTTGGTTTCAGATACTCTCCTTCCAGCCTTCCCGAGTTATCATAGTACAAAAAAGTGGAAAGGCTGGTTATTGATGGCGCTCATCCTCTCCAAAGGCTCATCGACGGGAAGCTGATCTGACACACGTCGAACCAAGTCGTTGAGCTGCATACCCATGGCATATTGGGCTGAACCCACCAAAAGCTCTCCTGCTGGATTGATTGGCAGATCCACTGAAGAAAGAACAAAAGAAACAGGATTAAAAGATGGTTAAAACAAAACCACTTGAAGTTTCTTAAAAAAAGCTCCTATGAGCCTATGCGTCTCGGTTCGACGTAGCCTTATGCGGCCCAATGCAGTTGGGTTTCAATGCGGCACTGCTTCGATAGAGCCTATGCGGCTCGGTTCAACGTAGCCTTATGCAGCCTAATTCAGTTAGACAGGTGAGCTTATGTGGCACGACTTATCGAAGCTTTATGCGTTCTAGTTCATCAGGAGCTCATGCGGTCCCGTTCAATGGGACTTCATGCGGTTCAAATCCAGAAGTGCTCCTGCGGCTCAAGCCCTTCTCATGCGGCTCAAACACAGGGCATTGCCCCATGCGGCTCGGATATGAGAAGGTCATGCGGCCCATGCAACATATACGGTTTCATCATGTTGAACTTGGGTAGTTCAAAAAAGACGAAGGATGAAGGCTTGTGCATAAATTATGCAACAGAGCCATAGTTTTAGGGTTCAAAGCATTCAATATTCCATCCAATCCTTACCCTTAAAAGTAGGGTGGACGTCAGGGTGAACTTCAGGCGTAGTGGCCGACGAGGAAGCCACTTTTCCTTGCCCTTCGCAGCAGCTAGAGAGGAAGCCTTGGAAGACTTGGGGGCCATTATCGTCTCGACGGTCCGGAGAAGAAGACAAAGGAAGAAAATTAGGGCAGCAAGAGTTGAAGACGAGAGAGAGAGTAAAGAAGTCTCTCCGACTGAACACGTTCATATTTATAGGCAAAAGGAGGGCGCTTCGATCCATGTGCAGCATGAAACTGACTCTTCGGTTATCGAGACGAACCGACTAAATAAAGGCCAAACTCTTGGGATCCTGCCCCAACAAGCAGCCTTAAATCTGACAACAAATCAAAGACAATAAATGCAAAGATTTACACACATGGCATAAAGACGTGGCAAGGAGCCGATGTGGCTCAGATGGCCATGCGGCTGAGGTGGCCATGCGGCTGAGGACACCCATGCGGTCAGAGCATCCTATGCGGCCCGAAGAGTTTATACATAGCCATGCTTCTTATTCAAAGTATTTCAATTTTGCAAATTGAAACTTTGAAGGGGATTCTTGTAGAAGCATGGAAAAGAATAAAGAAAGGACCATGCGGCCAAGGATACCCATGCGGCTCAGAGAGCCCATGCGGCTCAGGGGTCCATGCGGCTCACGCGTCAATACGGCTCGGATAGACCCAGAGCCACGTGGCCTTCAACAGCTTCTCTCTTCATCTTTGGCTGCATTTAATGTCCTGACGGCTGACAGCTCTGACATATGACAGCTCTGACATAAGGCGCAATAATGACTGACATAAAGGCGTGTTTCTAGGGAAGAGGAGAAAATCTTTTCACAGCTGGCTGAATCCACCGAGTCCCGAGGCATGCGGTTGCTGTATTTATGCGGCCACCCACTTTATGCGGCCGCCCCCTTCATGCGGCTACCCATCTTCATGCGGCTGCATCCTTATGCGGCCGCCCGTCAGTATACGACTGCCTATCCTCATGCGGCTGCCCATCTTCATGCGGCTGTTCATCCCCATGCGGCTGCCCATCTTCATGTGGCCGTTCATCCTCATGCGGCCCACTCATATGCGCTCTGCC
>JANAVB010023995.1:785516-873016 GCA_029216955.1 Iris pallida | reverse complement strand
TGATTATGTTGATATTACTGAGTCTACAATAAAATAAATGCTCCGCGGTCCTCCGGAAGATGCTGCTGAGATTGATGTACAGTTGGGAGATAAATTTAAGACAAATATTGGCTTGAGTAGGGCAGTGCATAATGAAGATATGGATTCAGGAGCTGGTCCTCCTCACCATGTGGAGGATGAAGGACATATGGAGGACGAAGTACATGTGAAGGATTAAGAAGCAACTAATATTGACTATAGTAGTTTTGTGCCTGATGAATATTTTGACCAGCTCTCAGTGATGAGTCGGATAGTGTACACTCCTCAGAAGATAGTTTTAATGATGATGTTGACTCTTCTACTACAATCCTGTGGTGACTCAGAAAAGGTTGGTGAGGGATAAAATTTGCCTTTTCATGTAAGAAAAAGGTTTGTCACGACCCGCACCCAGTGTAGGGCACGAGAAGTGGGTACGTCCAGCCTACGCCGCGTCGGCAGTAGAACGCTGTTCTAGGTCACAATTAAAATTAAATACAATATGATATACTCTCCGTACGGAGGACAATCACAGCAGGATACAACTCAATCACCAAAACTAGAAGTAGCACGATAAGATAACTATGAATCCACAAGAGAAGTACAATAGAGAGAAATAAATTTCGGTGTTATCAACACCAACTCAAACAAGCATAAAATAAATACAACTCAAGACAACTGAAAATAAAATAAAAAAAACTCTAGCCATCTACTCCAACCTCTATTGTGTCTCCTCTAGGCTAGCAGGTAATCTCTAAGCTGTCTGTAAAATTTATTAATAGGTCCAGTCAGGACAGAAACGAGCACAATACATCTCACGCAGTTCATATCATGGCAGAAAATATAAAGCATGCAAAAGAGTAAGATACATGAACCGTAAGAAGAAGTACACGAAAATAAGAGAGATATTTGTAAACTGGAAATATATACATAATAAGTAAGAACTGTAAGTGACTAGTGATTCAGAGCACAACACGGTTATGTAAACGACACGATATTGCACATGAGTAATCTACAGAGGTTCACACGATTTAGATTGATCACATAACCACTTCTACTCTCCCGTCCCCAATCAATACACAAGGATCCAGTCAAGTTATGTTATTGCACACAAAGTATAGTTGTACACGATGATCATGTGGGCGCATGAGAGTATACGATTTCACACGATTTGCACATGAATAACACGAATACAAGGAGTACACGATGCCCATGATAAAGTACACGAACATGAAATACCCGATGTATCTAGTAAGGGAATAACATCGCATGAAAAGATCCATATATCCGTGATAACAAGTGTCAGCATCAAGAAAAGTAATCTAGAGCATGAATATAGGTCCTATCAAGTATGAAAAGATCAAAGAATGTACTCGCCTGATATCCTGAACAACTGATATGAAAAGATGGCCAACTGGAGTCACAGAGTCCTAGTTAGAGCAACACAGGTTATAAAGAGTTCAATTTATATGGTAATTGAAATTATAATGCAATCTACATGAGGCCAAGTCAATCTATGTCAAAGTCAACTCTTGGTCAACTATAAGTCAAGCTAGGTCAACTCTAGTCAACTGTGGTCAAACTAGCTAGGGTTGGGTCAACAATGGTCAACTAGTCTAGGTTAGTCAATTCTAGGTCTAAACAAACTAAGTCTATGCAAATCAAGTATCCAAGATAGCTACTAACTCATAGCCTAAGTCACTTGCTAAACCAAGCACAAACTAAACCAAAAGCTAACAAGGCACACAAACTTAGTCATATAATGTATATATATTATTCACATTCAAATATTCATATACATAGATATATATAGGAAAGCTATATATATAGGCACATATATATATATATATATATATATATATATATATATATATATATATAGAAGGAGAGGTAAAAGAGTAAGTTAGTGTGTGTGTGTGTTTGGCATGTGTGTGAAAGGATATGTGTTAATGTTCTCAGATTTAGTGATAGGGAGGTGTATGTGACATGGAATACATGGTGTCAAAGGGTGTATGAATGCATGTGTGTAAAAGGTTATAGGTTAACTCAGTTTATAGAAATTCATACATACATACTTACATTGTATACATGCATACATACATATCATGTATACATACATACATTGCATACATGCCTACATACATATCATATATGCATACTTGCATTCATTCATGCACCTATACATACATACATAGATGCATACATACATATTTGAATACATTATATACTTGCATACATTATATTCATATATGCATACTCTACATTTTATTACATTCATTCCTGCGTACATGCATACATATAATATATGCATACAAACTCATATATTTAACTCAAAATATATATGAATACATACATTTCATTACCTTAACACACACATATATATATATATATATTATATATATATATATATATATATATATATATATATATATATATATATATAAAATATATATATATATATATATATATATATAAAATATATATATATATATATATAAAATATAATATATATATATATATATATATATATATATATATATATATATACATATATATATATATATATATATCATTCATTCATATCCCATATACATGCATACTTCAGTTCATGCATTATATCCATTCACATATCATTAAGTTGCATGCATATACTTATTTTTATTACATACATGTCATTCATACATATTACATACTTACATGCATCTATACATTATATACATTGTATACAACATGTAAAAATAGAAGAGAGAAAAAAGGGGAAAAAATTGAAATGGAAAGGGAAGGGAAGGAAAAATGTAAGAAAAAGAAAAAACAGTAGATATATACATGCTTGCATCATATATTCTACATTACCATACATGCTATTATTATATATTGCATTACATTATGTATACATTATGCATTCATATCTATCATTACATGTTTACCTTGTATTTATATCTACCATTCATTATATAGTTCATGCATACATTGTATATCATTCTTTCATTCATGCATTTATGCATTGCTTACATACATTCCTACAAGCTTGCATTCAACCATATATATACATTAATATAAAGAGGATACATATTATATATATATCATTTCATTCATCTAATATATCATGCATTACATACTCTACATTCATTTAATATCCATACTACATAGGCTCATAGGTTACATAAAATGCCTATGTCGTATAGTCACTCTTCTACTTAAAACTAATACTGTACCAATTGGTCCTTTACTAAATTCTAGTATTAAAGTATGTCTTAGCCCTTCGTGTTAGCTTTCCGAAACTTCAAACGGATCACATTTTCGTGTCTGGAAGCTCCCGATATCGCAAAAACACCGAAACGTGTTTGTCTTTCGGACAACTGACACTCAAATAGTTTTACAGAAAGTTTTAGAAATATTTTGGCTTATTGAAATGTATATTTGGAAAGCTAACTTCGATACGCTTCTTTTAAAAAAAACGGAAGATTAATCAGAGTCCTAAGCAAAAAGTTATGACATTTCTAAGTTGCTTTGGTTAATAAAAACGTGGATGAATATTATGACGAATTTGAGTTGTTTTGGACAAAAAAAAAACACATGTAGGCCAAGATACTTAGATACCAACAAAGGTATCCAAATGAAACTCATTCTAACCATCCTAACTAAGATCAATCCACTCTCTAACCATTCTAAAATTGAATTTAAATATCTATTTAAACTATTAGCATACATACATATATACACATGGGATGTCCTAATTTGGGATCTATCAAGTAGGACACAAGATACATATCTAAAATCCTCAAGAGAGCTCCAAATGGCCTCAAATTTGAATCTAAATGGGGTACATGCATGGGGGTGGATCCTATGGATTCAAAACTAACTAATATGTATAGAAAATTAATTTAGAGGGTTGGTTTTATCTATTAGGAGTGGAATTCCAATGATACTCCCAAGGACACGGCTCCGACACGAAGATCTTCCAAAAAGGACACTCCTCCTTGCACTTTGCTCCAAATCTTTGCTAGCACCCTCCCTTAGTAGTATGAGAAGGTTGGATGGAAGTTTTGGTGTAGGGATGTAAGTATTTGGAGATCAAATCAAAGAGGGAAGCTCTCTAATTTGGAGAAGAACACTTTGTGAAGGAAAAGAGGCAAGATGGAATGAAATGAAAGGAAGGGAGGCTAACCTACCTATAATGGCTACCATTAGATGAATTAGGGTTAGGTTTTAGATGTAGATGAGTGGCTAGGGCTTGTCCACCCAATTTCAAGTCTTCCTATTGGTTCAATTAGTCCTAAGGCTTTCTTTTTCACAAATATCCTAAGGGATAAATATCCTACTTAGAAATATCTAGATATTGTTAATCTTGTCATTTACTAGGTATCCTAATCAAGATTCTAAGCTCAAGGCTAATCTAGATTAGGCTAAGATTCTAGGTCAAGTCTCAACTAAACAATTAGCACATATTTAATTAATACAATTTACAATTTCACAAATTTGTCAAAATGAACAAAATACCCTTAGACTAAAAAGTAGTAATATGACATTCTAATCACATGACTAGCCTCCTATGGTCATGGTTAGTCTCTAGGCTTAGCAATTCTAGGGTTACACTAGTTAACCATCAAAATCACATTTCAATATTTAAATAATTTTAAATTAATTAAAAATTACTAAAAATCATAACATGAGTTAAATCTTATTATTTATTAATCAAAATTATAAAAGTTCAAAATTATCCTCATTTTAGAAAAGTGGGTGTTACAAGTCTACCCTCCTTAGAAGAATTTCGTCCTCAAAATTAAGATGGTCGTACTTCTTCTAGAGTCTTGTCCCCAACAATTATGGTCTCAGAACTTACCTAAATCATGCAATTTAAAAGAATGGCATACAGGGTCATGGCATACGGTGTCAGTTGAAAGTCTCATCTAGGTATACTAGTCATGCTAAACCAAAACGGTCATAGGGTATCAAAACATACAATCAATCTGGGGTGTTAAACTGGAAAAGTTACAGAAACAACAAATCATCAAGGCTGTAAGACAGTCTACCATCCTATATGAAAACTGATAATTATCAAAAATAAAATAAAGATAACTAGTAATTATCTATAAAGGGGTACTATTTACAGAAAAATCAAAATCAAAAGTTTAAAGAACCAAAGTCAATAATATTGAAATCCAATTATAATATATATTAAGAAAATTTAGTCTCGATACGATCTAAGTTGATCAATTCTGGGTAATCAAGATTTGGGTAATATGGAGGACAAGGTTGATGGAACTGGGGATTCCCAGGACCCTTCCTTTGGTGTGCGTATTGATCGATAGAAAGTTAAACAGATCTAATACGTGTTCTAACCCTTCATAGGCGGAAACTAGGGTTCACGAATTATACCTGCGGCGGAAAGGAGACAAGTAATTCCTGGCAATCTCGAGCGGACGACCCCAAGATCTTCTGTACGTATTCCTTCCTCGAGTTGGACGTCGTGTGGGCGACGATCTCCCAACCTTTTCTTCTCCTTGGCAGCACTCTCTTTCTCTCCTTACGTGAATCACGAATTTAGAGAAAATTTTAGATTTCTGATAAGTAATCCGGCGGCCATAGAATAGAGGATATATATAGGCTACGGCAGGGACCATGAGGAGAAATTAGGGTTAGGCCTCCTAACGGATCTGGATATCCCGTGTTCAGCCCGAACACACAATCCAGGCCCATTAACAATAGCTCGGTCCACTAATGAGCTATTGTTGCACTACCTCCCTAATCCCAAATTATGTTTGTGGGCTCCTTTTATTATATGCTCGTTTGGCTCTCCATGTTAAGGTATCGTATGTCCGTCGATCAAATTAAGTTACTGACAACTATATTGATTCGACATCTTTTATCCTTAAGTAGTACCGCTCAACTTTATTTGTCATGTCAGATATAATCCACCTGCAGGGTTTACATGACAATCCTTATGAGCTCCTTAAGAGGACATCATCAACCCGATGTATCGGGACATGGATTCTATTTATAATCAACAGCCCATCATAATACAATGTTATTATCCAATTCATAGAGGTTGTTGATCCATAATGAATCTCACTCTTTTATGAGTCAAAGTAATGCACATTGCATATACATGTCCGTTATTATATCCGGATTAAGAGTACAAGCATCCATAATAACAGAGGTGTTTATTCTCTTATGTAGTCAGTACAAAGAGAACAACCTCAAGTGGTCCTGTTCAATACACACAAAGTGTACTAGTGTAAACCTATAGTCAAGATAGACTAATACCAGATTACACTACAACCTTTCCAATAGATTGTCCAAGTCCATCTAGGTTGTGAACTATTTATATACTCCATAGAAAACTGATAATATGATCTTCTGTGTGACACCACACACCATATTATCTACAATATAGAATATCAGACATTTGCATTAACACTTGCAACAAATACAATATGCAAACATTTGCCCATATAATTCTCATTCAAAATTTAAGAAAATAAGGTTACTACAAAAGTGATGCTTTTAGTATATAACCCTAACAAAGGTCACCGAAGTCTGAGCACGAGCATACAAGGATGGAGATTCAGGTCACAATTAAATTTAATTCAATTGAGTATGACCCAAGATATTAATATGATAAGAAAAGATGATCAATGTCGATTGGTCGTGATTAAGGGAGTTAGGATTCAATGATATTAAAAACTTTTAAAGGGTGATTCAAAGATATGAAATAAGTCAAATTTCTCCTTTTAAAGGGAAAACAAGAGAAAAAATTTCATAAAAAAGTCAAGTTAATCATCTCTCTCTGATACTATTAAGTTTACCATTTGCCAATCATATTTTTATCTCACAAGTCCCAATATAAAAATCAACCTTTATATGACTACCATCAAAATTATATCCTTCCGTCATAAAGATTTGACCTTGCCATGATCACCATAGTCTAAATTTCTAAGTTCTGGAATATTATTCATGAAGCATACCCTTCTTACTAGGAATCAAAACTGACCACTTAATCATCATAAATCTAAATTCTTCCACCTTGTCCTGAATTGGATCCGAAGCCTCTAAATCAAGTTTTCTGTAATCCTTAAACTTATTCAATTTACTCTTCTTGTATTATTTAAATCTAAACCTACTAGGCCTTACAAAACTTATTCTTCATTATAAATT
This sequence comes from Iris pallida, assembly GCA_029216955.1. Classification (NCBI taxonomy): domain Eukaryota; kingdom Viridiplantae; phylum Streptophyta; class Magnoliopsida; order Asparagales; family Iridaceae; genus Iris; species Iris pallida. Next base: position 865,843 of record JANAVB010023995.1, on the reverse strand, counting down.
CAACTTTCATATTTTCTTCAGCGCACACCTTCAATATTTTCTCCTAAAATTTAAAATTTTCACAAAATCTCTATATTGTATATAACTAAAAATCCTTGCGTTCTTTCTGTTTCTAGCCATTTCTTACAATATCTTATTCAATTTTGTATCATCATTGCATATAGTTAAAATCTCTTCTCTATTACTAAATTCCTAAATTTAACATCATAGCCTTAATGTGTAACGTCTCAAGAATCAATAACCAAAATTTATCAAAGTTCTCGAAACTAAGTTGACCTCGAATATCTTCATCAGTTATAAAATACATCTATGAATTATTTATACCCAAAAGATTTCTCTAAGTATGATTGTTCCTAAATTGATAATATAACTCTCTTGATTTCATCCTCAAATTCAGTCGCATCTCTATCCCAAACCTATATCAAGGTCCATCATATTATACCCCTAGCATGATTATCACAAGATAACAAATCAAGTCTTTTCCGAGTTAGATGATTTACGTTACTTCCTCGACCTTTCGAAGGTGAAAAGATATGGAGATTCAAGGGTTTCAAAGTATAGCTGACAGAATTAGATACGAGACAGTGATTGATATAATCAGGACAGTTTTTTTTAAATGGTAATACAAGAAATAATGGCAAGAAAGAAATAATGATAAAATCTATTCTTCATCAACTGTTAAAAAGAAATGAAACCATTTAAGATAAAATCTGATACCATACACGTCTTCCTGAAATTATGTTGTCAGAATTTTGCCACGCCAGTAAGCATAGCTGCAATAAACAATAGAGTCCATAACGAAGGTATACACCCTATAGTCATGTTATCTAGAATTCTTACCACGCCACCCGGTATGGCTGCAAGAAAATCTAGATTTCATAACTAGGATAAGTATATCTAAATCAGGCTCGACGTCCTTGTCATGCTAGCAAATATAACTGCGATAAATTCAAAACTCTATAAATAAAATAGACTTTTACCTTTCTCACTGTCCTTATCAAGTATGTTATCATGTTATACCTTAATTCCAAAAAGATGTATATATATATATATATATATATATATATATATATATATATACTAGTCATAACCCGTGCCCATAGGGCATGGTTCATTTAAGGTATTCCCCCTCAAAATCTTGGACCCCCAATTTTAAACGAACAATAATAATTTTGAGGCCCCCATCAAAATATTAAATCCCAACCACTGCTGGATGTGAATTTATTTTGGATTCCCCATAAAATTCCACTCTCAATAATGCTCATCCACAACCATTATGAGGCCCCCATCAAAATATTAAATCCCAACCATCAAAATATTAAATCTCCATCTTTGGATTCCCCATAAAACCCTACTCCCAATAATGCTCTTCTCCATAAAACCCCACTCCCAATAATGCTCTTCCCCATAAAACCCCACAACCGTTGATTCACCAAGATTAAATCCCAACCACTCTTTATCTTGGCACAGTCAGCCCTAGGATTCAAAAACCTTTGTGTTTTGTATAAGATATATATATATATATATATATATATATATATATTATATATATATATATATATATATATATATATATATATAAATACAAACTCAAATTCAACAACTAACATCAAGATTCAAAATTCAACAATAATCCATCAAAAATCAAATTCAATAACAGGAAGTAAGGGTGAATCAAATCAAGGGAAAAAGAGATTTCAAATCGAAGTTAAAATAAGATTCCCAAGGGTCGTCCCAAGAATCTCTCAAAAAATTCTAACAGTGATTGAGTATCCTCTCATTCTAACACCTATTCCTTATCTCTAATCGCAGGTGCGCAGCAGTACAACTAATCGTCGTACTACCACAACTTCGCACAAATTTGAATCTAGACCTGCATGGACCACCACTAAAAATGTGTCATAACCCGCACCTAGTGTAGGGCACGAGAAGTGGATACGTCCAGCTTACGCCGCAGTGTCGGCGGTAGAACACAGTTCTAGGTCACAATTAAAACTAAATACAATATGATATACTCTCCGTACGGAGGACAATCACAGCATGATACAACTCAATCACCAAAACAAGAAGTAGCACGATAAGATAACTATGAATCCACAAGAGAAGTACAACAGAGAGAAACAAATCTCGATGTTATCAACACCAACTCAAACAAGCATAAAATAAATACAACTCAAGACAACTGAAATAAAAATAAGAAAAACTCTAGCCATCTACTCCAACCTCTACTGTGTTTCCTCTAGGCTAGCAGGTAACCTCCAAGCTGTCTGTAAAATTTATCAACAGGTCCAGTCAGGATAGGAATGAGCACAATACATCTCACGCAGTTCATATCATGGCAGGAAATGTAAAGCATGTAAAAGAGTAGGATACATAAACTGTAAGAAGATGTACATGAAAATAAGAGAGATATTTGTAAACTGGAAATATATATATGATAAGTAAGAACTGTAAGTGACTAGTGTTTCAGAGCACAAGACGGTTATGTAAACGGCACGATGTTGCACACGAGTAATCTACAGAGGTTGACACGATTTAGATTGATCACATAACCACTTCGACTCCTCCGTTTCCAATCAATACACAAGGATCCAGTCAAGTTATGTTATTACACACGAAGTATAGTTGTACACGATGATCATGTGGGCACATGAGAGTACACGATTTGCACACGAATAACACGAATACAAGGAGTACACGATGCCCATGATAAAGTACACGAACATGAAATACCCGATGTATCCGCTAAGGGGATAACATCGCATGAAAAGATCCATATAGTACCAATCCATGATAACAAGTGTCAGCATCAAGTAAAGTAATCTAGAGCATGAATATAGGTCCTAGCAAGTATGACAAGATCAGAGAATGTACTCGCCTGATACCCTGAACAGCTGATATGAAAAGATGACCAACTGGAGTCACAGAGTCCTGGTTAGAGCAACACAGGTTATAAGAGTTCAATTTATATGGTAATTAAAATTATAATGCAATTTACATGAGTCTAAGTCAATCTAGGTCAAAGTCAACTCTTGGTCAACTCTGGTCAACTATAAAGTCAAGCTAGGTCAACTCTAGTTAACTGTGGTCAAACTAGCTAGGGTTGGGTCAACAATGGTCAACTAGTCTAGGTTAGTCAATTCTAGGTCTAAACAAACTAAGTCTATACAAATCAAGTATCCAAGATAGCTACTAACTCATAGCCTAAGTCACTTGCTAAACCAAGCACAAACTAAACCATAAGCTAACAAGGCACACAAACTTAGTCATATAATGTATATATATTATTCTCATTCACATATTCATATACATAGATATATATAGGAAAGCTATATATATAGGCACATACATATATATAGGCACATACATATATATATATATATATATATATATATATATATATATATAGAAGGAAAAAAAATATATATATAGAAGGAGAGGTAATATATATATATATATATATATATATATATATATATATATATATATATATATTTATATATTTATATATATATATATATATATATATATATATATATATATATATATATATATATATATATATATATATATAAGGAGAGGTAAAAGAGTAAGTGAGTGAGTGTGTGTGTGTGTGTTTGGCATGTGTGTGAAAGGATATGTGTTAATGTTCTCAGATTTAGTGATAGGTAGGTGTATGTGACATGGGATACATGGTGTCAAAGGGTGTATGAATGTATGTGTGTAAAAGGTTATAGGTTAACTCAGTTTATAGAAATGCATACATACATACTTACATTGCATACATGCATTCATACATATCATGTATACATACATACATTGTATACATGCCTACATACATATCATATATGCATACTTGCATTCATTCATGCACCTATACATACATACATAGATGCATACATACATATTTGAATACATTATATACTTGCATACATTATATTCATATATGCATACTCTACATTATATTACATTCATTCCTGCGTACATGCATACATATAATATATGCATACAAACTCATATATTTAACTTAAACTATATATGAATACATACATTTCATTATCTTAACACATATATATATCATTCATTCATATTCCATATACATGCATACTTCAGTTCATGTATTATATCTATTCACATATCATTAAGTTGCATACATATACTTATTTTTATTATATACATGTCATTCATGCATATTACATACTTACATGCATCTATACATTATATACATTGTATACAACATGTAAAAATAGAAGAGGAAAAAAAGAGGAAAAAAATGAAAGAGAAGGAAAGGAAAAATGTAAGAAAAAGAAAAAATAGTGGATATATACATGCTTGCATCATATATTCTACATTACCATACATGCTATCATTATATATTGCATTACAGTATGTATACATTATGCATTCATATATATCATTACATGTATACCTTGCATTCGTATCTACCATTCATTATATACTTTCATGCATACATTGTATATCATTCTTTCATTCATGCATTTATGCATTGCTTACATACATTACATTGATTGCATTCCTACATGCTTGCATTCAACCATATATATACATTAATGTAAAGAGGATACATATCATATATATATATCATTTCATTCATCTAACATATCATGCATTACATACTCTACATTCATTTAATATCCATACTACATAGGCTCATAGGTTACACAAAATGTCTATGTCGTATAGTCACTCTTCTACTTAAAACCAATACTGTACCAATTGGGCCCTCACTAAATTTTAGGATTAAAGTATGTCGTAGCCCTTCGTGTTAGCTTTCCGAAACTTCAAACGGATCACATTTTCGTATCCGGAAGCTCCCGATATCGCAAAAATACCGAAACGCATTTGTCTTTCGGACAACTGACACTCAAATAGTTTTACAGAAAGTTCCAGAACTATTTTAGCTTATTAAAATATATATTTGGAAAGCTAACTTTGATACGGTTCTTTTAAAAAAAATAGGAGATTAATCGGAGTTCTAAGCTAAAGTTATGTTATTTCGAAGTTGCTTTGGTTAATAAAAACGTGGATGAATATTATGACAAATTTGAGTTGTTTTGGACCAAAAAAAAACACATGTAGGCCAAGATACTTGGATACCAACATAGGTATCCAAATGAAACTCATTCTAACCATCCTAACTAAGATCAATCCACTCTCTAACCATTCTAAAACTGAATTTAAATATCTATTTAAACTATTAGCATACATACATACACATGGGGTGTCCTAATTTGGGATCTATCAAGTAGGACACAAGACACATATCTAAAATCCTCAAAAGAGCTCCAAATGGCCTCAAATTTAAATCTAAATGGGGTACATGCATGGGAGTGGATCCTATGGATTCAAAACTAATTAATATGCATAAGAAATTAATTTAGAGGGTTGGTTTTACCTATTGGGAGTGGAATCCCAATGATACTCCCAAGGATACGGCTCCGACACGAAGATCTTCCAAAAAGGGCACTCCTCCTTGCACTTTGCTCCAAATCTTTGCTAGCACCCTCCCTTGGTAGTATGAGAAGGTTGGATGGAAGTTTTGGTGGAGGGATGTAAGGATTTGGAGATCAAATCAAAGAGGGAAGCTCTCTAATTTGGGGAATAACACTTTGTGAAGGAAAAGAGGTAAGATGGAATGAAATGAAAGGAAGGGAGGCTAACCTACCTATAGTGGTTGCCATTAGATGAATTAGGGTTAGGGTTTAGATGTAGATGAGTGGCTAGGACTTGTCCACCCAATTTCAAGTCTTCCTATTGGTTTAATTAGTCCTAAGACTTTCTTTTTCACAAATATCCTAAGGGGTAAATATCCTACTTAGAAATATCTAGATATTGTTAATCTTGTCATTTACTAGGTTATCCTAATCAAGATTCTTAGCTCAAGGCTAATCTAGATTAGGCTAAGATTCTAGGTCAAGTCTCAACTAAACAATTAGCACATATTTAATTAATACAATTTACAATTTCACAAAATTGTCAAAATGACCAAAGTACCCTTAGGCTAAAAAGTAGTAATATGACATTCTAATCACATGACTAGCCTCCCATGGTCATGGTTAGTCTCTAGGCTTAGCAATTCTAGGGTTACACTAGTTAACCATCAAAATCACATTTCAATATTTAAATAATTTTAAATTAATTAAAAATCACTAAAAATCATAACATTAGTTAAATCTTATTATTGATTAATCAAAATTATAAAAGTTCAAAATTACTCTCATTTTAGAAAAGTGGGTGTTACAAGGTTTTCTACGGATGCAGAATTTAGGAGTGCATTGAGACTCCATGCTATAAAGAACAAGTATAAGGGTCACTACTAGATGTGCAAATGAAGCTTGTGAGTGGAGGATTCATGGGAGTGTTGTAGGTTGTAATAGGTACTTTGTAGTTAAGAAATTTTAGCCTGACCATTCAAAAGACTGTGTTGAGGTGGATAACAATCACTACAAAAATATAATAAAATAGTGACACTTTTAGCGACGAAGTTAATGAACGTCGCTAAAATTAAATAAATTAGCAATGTGAAGAAAAGACATCGCTAGACGCCGCTGTTGGTGACGTATAGCGACTGTACATTAGTTTTTTTAGAAAGAATAGTCGCTATACGTTTCTATGAAATCGTTAAATGTCGCTAATGTTTTCGACATAGCGACATTTGGTGACGTTGTTAGCGACACAACTTATTTTTTAATTAGCGACAAATTTAAATGTAGCAAGACGTCATTAATTAGTATTCTTCGTCATAATATATTAAAATATTAGTGACGTTTAGCGAAGCGACGTATTTGTGGATGTCACTAAAATATTAATATAGGGTTTTGTTCCTTTCCTTTCCCTCAACTCGAAAATTTGGACCCAAAGTCCCCCCCCCCCCGGACGCTTGAGCTCTCTCTCCCATACCCCCCCTCCGACACTCGCACTCGCGCTCCGGTGACCTCTCCCTTACATGCCTTCTCTCTGCCGATACTCTTCTCTCCTTCTTCTCCGGCGACCCCGCGGCTCCAGCTTCCCTCCGGCGACCCGTTGGCCACCTCCTCCCCTTCTCCTCCTGCACTCCCTTCTGGCTCTCCTCCATATAGGTAAACCCTAACACACACACACACACACACATACTGACACGGGGGACACCTATTGTGACACGGGACACACATACGCTAGCACAGGACACGCACACACTGACACGGGATACATACACAATTACTGACACAAGACACACACACAGAGACTTGGACACGCTGACACGAGACACAAACAATGACACACTGACACAGGATAATAGTTGTAGAATTTTGTTCATTTAGCTAATTTCTTATACATAATTAAGAATTGGTTATGTATTTGAGGTTATAGTGACATGGACACACAAATCGAACATGATTCAGACACACAATCGGACACTGACATAGACACACACTGCTTTTCTTGTCAATGAGTATGTATATATGTGTATGGATTATATTCTAACTTTTGCATAAATTTAGTTAATATCAAATTGATATTACATATAGGACATAACATAGATACATAAATGAGTTAGTACGGATACATGTTAGTATGATATCGTGAAATGATTAATTATATATGTATTTCGTAGATTAGTGTGTGAATATAGGCTTGTATCGCATCTCCTACGAATATATATAAGAAAATTAAAACATGTTATAGTATATCGGAAAGGAATAAGTTGTTACCGACACACATGTTGGAACTAGTTTTGTTATAATCTAAGGAAGGTATTAAGGCATATCTAAGATACGAAATATATGTATCCATCTAAGTATATATGTATCTATATTTATATTTTGATACCAAGATGCTAAGGAGTATCGCAGTACCTAGAGTGTATAGAGTGAGTATCCTAGAAGTATATAAGATATTTTAGAATTGGGTAATTATCAAGGTAAGTTGGGGGTCTATATGAATGTCTCTAGAGTGTATAGAGTGAGTATCCTATAAGATACAGTATGGTGTCAAGTGTTGGTATGATTGATATAGTGTCAAGATACAAGTAAGTATCTTGAGTATATGAGTGTCCACGTGTTCCTTCTGAGTCATATCTCTTAAAGGAAAATTTATTTCTGCAAGCCTTTTGAGGCTATTACAATTTCTACCGAAAATGGCTAAGAATGAAATGACCTAAATATCTAGAAAGACTTATGGTGAGAAAGACCTCTGAATCTTCCGTTCTTAGTTTTTTCGGGTATAACTCTAATAGCCTTAAAAGACTAGTAGAAGTAAAATTTCCTTTTATGGAATGGCTCACAAAGGATACGTGACAATACCTATATCCTCAAATCAGAGTTTTCTATATGTCTACTAGGTTTAGACATATATATATATATATATATATATATATATATATATATATATATAAGGGTATATAAATATATAGTTATAGAAGTAGGTATAAATATTTGTTGAGTGTCAAGAGTGACTGGCCTAAATTGTATGTTGGTACCAAGATACCAAGTGTCAAGTATGTTGGTACCAAGATACCAAATACCTAGAGAATGCATCAACATCTATATTTATATTGGAGTCGAGAGGGTCAAGTAGTATCAACACCTATGTTTACATTGGATATTCTGAGGTCAAGTGTTCCTTGTGGGCTCACAAGGAACACATGATGACAGAGATATCATTTTCTCTTATGTTAAGTGTCCTTGTCAGCTCAAAGTCAAGTGTCCATCTCAGTCCTTCTATAAAAATATAAATTTATATCTGTAAGCCTTTTTGAGGATTTTAGAGTTATACCAGTTTCTGAAAAATAGAAGAAAAGATAAAGAACGAAAGGAGTAAAAAATCGTAAAAAAAATAAAGAATGAAAAATCCTAGAAAAAAAAATTATAATACTTGGCATTTTCTAGTATTTTTGGAAATTTGGTATAACCTTGAAAGCCTTAAAAGGCTTGCAGAAGTAAATTTTTTTTGAAGAGAAGGGCTGGCATTGAACACATGATGACATTTATTTAATAGGGTTTGAAATCAGATTTGTCCACATTCTACTAGTTTTCAGATAGTCACAAATTATAAAATGGATACTTATAAATCATGGTATGGATACTCAAGTATCACGACGCGAATAATCACGTATCAATAAGAGTTGTTACTTTTGATGAACATGTGTATCCATCTTTGCATCCATTTGGACAATATACTCGAATAATGTAGACAACATACTCGAATAATGTGTATCTATATTTGTAGAATTATCTTCAAATGCACATGAATTACTACCTGTGTCATCGTTCGTGGATGTATAATAATCATTTTGATGACATACGCGGTGTACATGATGAATTTATATAGGGGTAGAACAGTTCCTATAGTTTGCCAAGGCGTTTCCTCAGTACATAGATGACACCAAAATTAAGTGTCCATGTGTGAGATGTCACAACTTGAAATATCATCCTGAAGTGGATGTGACATATCATTTATACTCTAGGAGTTTCACGTCGAATTACTATCAATGGATATTACACGGAGAACTTGTGTCTCTAACAGCGGAGCCGGAGCCTTATGTGGAACCGTATATGGATGTCCACGAGTACGTTGATTACGATGATGGGTGGGTGAACATGGTTTTCGATACATCGGGCCTAGTTTCGATCGGGACAATCATGATGCAACTAAGGAGGCACCGAATGTCGATGCTATGAAGTTTATGAAGTTACTAAAGAATACAAGGCCTTCAATATATCCTAGCTGTGAGGATCATTCATTGTTGGAGGTGGTTACAAGACTATTGAGCATAAAGTCTGATTTTAACATGTCATAAGAATGCTACAACCGACTGATAGAGTTGATTATATAGATCTTGTCGGCAGGTGCTAAGTTACCTAAAAACTTTTACCGGTCTAAGAGGATGGTGAGATCGCTCTGGATGGGATACGAAAAAATTGATCCATGTCACAATGGGTGCATGCTGTACTACAAAGACGACAATGATGAAGATGTGTGCATATTTTGTGGTATTGATCGCTACAAGACAACTGGTACAAGAAGGTCTGATGGTGCAAGAAAGTCGACTGATTCGATGCACTACTTGTCTTTAATGCTACAATTGTAGAGATTGTTTATGGTAAAGGAGACTGCCAAAAACATGAGTTGGCATAGGCGAGAACAGATTGAAAGGGTATTAGATCACCCATTCGATGGAGAAGCATGGAAGTACTTTAATTGATTGTATTCTGATTTTGCTTCACAGTCGCGTAATGTAAGATTGGGGCTCTCCTTCGACGGTTTTATCCCATTCGAACTTTCAGGCTCCTAGTATTTGTGTTGGACTATAATTGTCACTCCGTAGAACCTACCGTCTTGGATTTACATGAAGACTCCGTATATATTCTTAACTGTCATCATCCCGGGTCTGAATAATTTGAATAGGAACATCGATGTATACTTACAGCTGTTGATAGATGAGTTGAATCAACTACGGGAAGTAGGCGCCCACACATATAGTATTCTAAAAGGAAGAAGTTTTAGATTGGGGCAGCACTTATATGAACCATCAACGACTTTCTGACTTATGGCATGTTATCTGGATAGAGCACTCATGGTTGTCTCTCATATCCCTATTGCATGGACCATGCTAAGGCTTTTCGTTTAAAACACGAAGAAAAATAGTGCTTCTTCGATTGTTATCGATAATTTCTTCCGTCGAATCACCCATTCTGGAGGAACATGAATATACTTTTCGTACATGCGTTGTGAAGAATACAATTCCACCTTCAAGGTGGCCCAGAAACACGATATGGATAGAGGTTAAAGATTTACCAAGTGCTATCGAAGAGCCTACTAAGGGGTACAAGTGTGATGGATTTGGTCACACTCATAACTGGATGAAGAGGAGCATATTCTGGGACTTGCCATATTGCAGCACCAATCTGATCAGACATAACCTTGACCTCATGTATATCGAAAAGAATGTGTTTGACAATATAACTAATACTGTGATAGACGTAAAGGAAAAGATGAAAGACAATCCCAAGGCCAGGTTGAACTTGGAAGATATATGCAGATGCCCACTACAAGAAAAATGACCTTTCTTGACGGTCAATTTATTGACGTATGGTCAAAACCGTCAAGGAAAGCAGTTATCTTGACGGTTTTAGACATACGTCAACAAAACACCCATTTTTCTGTTATATATTAAAATTTGACCATATTACTTGACGGTTTTATACAAAGCGTCAAGAAAACCCATTGCATTACTTGACGGTTTGCTGATAACCGTCAAGTAATGCATGTGCAAAAAAAAAGGCGCGCACATTTCAGATGCCATTTTCGTAATTTTTTCAAAAAAAAATTTTCTTGACGGTTTTAACAAAATTTGGGAATCGAGGGTTTCTTATATATTTCACATCCACATACTTCTTTTCCTCCTTCCCCCATCCCTCTCCCTCTCGAGCTCCCCCTCCGGTGGAAGTCTTCCCCCGGCCGGCGAACCCCGACCGACGACCGAGCATGTAAGTCTCCCCCTCTCCTCCGCCCTCTTCCCTAGCTTCTTTTCCGACCATCTCGTCAGCCACCCCGACTTCCACAGCCCTCCCGACCGTGCCCTAACCCTGTTCTCCGGCAATCCGCCGTCTCCCCTCTCATCCCCGCAGCCGACTTCAAGCGTTCCCTCTTCCCCCTTCCTTTCCGACCCCGATTTTCTCCACAGCCCTAAACCCCTCTCCCATGTTCTTCATCCCGACCCCCCCGGAAACCCTAGCTCCGGCGAGCTCTTCGGCTCAGTCCCGACCCGTCGGCTTTTCCCGTGCTTCCCCGCAGAGCCGACCTTGCTGCCCGTGCTTCCCGTGGACGCTTCCCGTTCCGTGCGTGCTTCCCGTAGCCGACCCGATGATCGCAGCCGCGACACGGCGAGGCGACGTCCGTGTCCGCACACGTAGCATGAGTCCGAGGCGTCCCTTCGGATTCCGACTTGCCCTTCGGTATATTTCTGAAACTCTTGGGTTGGTTTTGCTATTTCATATATGCGTGTCGATGATGATTGGTCTGTGTCTCCTACAATTAGGAGACACACGTTCTGATGCTATCGTTTGGGTTCTGCAAATTGGTTGGAACGATCCTCATATCCATGTATTTTCTGGAATAGAGTTTTATAGTGCTTGTGAGAACGTTCTCAGCTTGTTATCATTTGTGATTCATTTTCTTTGGGGAAGTAGGATAAGAAATTTTAATATAATATAAGTTTTATGAATCAGTGAAATGTAATAGAACTATACGTTAGCTAGGATTTTTTTTAGAAAAGTCAATGTTTTGAGAATAAATTGGGGAATCACACACCTAAAGAAACACAAGTAGGGTTGAAAAATATCAGCAAGTTGGAGGGCCATATGATTTTGCCTTTTTAGACTCTTGTTCCATTTGTAGTCAACAAAAGTATGTGTTGTTCTTGTACTAATGCTAGATGAGTAATTTTCAAGGAACTGCAAGAGAACAATTTAGAAGGAACCCACTTTACTGATATGTGCCAACTGACAAGGCTATGGTTTTTGTGAGTTCCATGATTCCTTTCAATGTGGTGACTTACATGTGTATTTACCTTCATTGCTTGTTCCTTACCAACTTTGTTTCTTCAGTTATATGAGAAACAATATCTTAACAGGAAACATACTTGACAACATTGGAAACTGTACCAAGTATTTAGATGAGCTTTAATTCATATTGATCTTGTTTTAGTTAAACAACTAACTATTATCTATGTCAATAGAAGCAAGTTATATCATTTATCTAAGAAATTTTCCTAAGAAGGCCCAGTATTTAGAAGGATATTTGGAAGGTGATATCCATGTTTAAAATAAGGTTGAGGATATTATGCGGGACTGGTAATTAAATTGATATGGCTTCTTCATCAAAACAAGTTAAATACTAGTGATGTTCTTCTTAAAAAGTATATTAATTGTGGTAACATATGTTTAGTCCTAGCATCATGAGGTGGTACGTCTTCTACAACAATTTAGTCCTAACTCAGAAGGAAAAAAAGTAGCAGGAAAGGGAGCAAGACCAACAGCAACAACATACCCTTGAAATATTATGTGCATATTCTAGAACTGTTTGGTTTGTTTCATGAGTGAAGGTAACAACAAAAAATTCTTAAAAATAAGCCCTTGGGTAGGACATAAATATTGTATATAGGCATTCCTCGATAAAATTAAGAAACAATTGGCTCCAAGTACTCGTTATGCATATGAAGTAGGACATAATAGAGATGCAAGGTTAGGCCTTAGGTGCAAGGTCAGCCTTGACATTCTAAATGGTCGAGACATCAGTCTTGAAGGACTTGGCGAGGATAACATCATTGATGCCTTTAGCAAAGACAACTCCATAAACTTGAAACAACTATACATCAGCTATCCCATATAAAGGATTCTCTATTTGGCTCGATAAACTATTTTCTGTTCATCATAATTTTAGATTTCAAACAACTTTATAGTTATAGTTTCATAATCCACATATAGTACTCATACTACACACATCATGAGATTGTTTGATGTATTTTTAAACTTACATAGTGCTTTATTATGTGTTTTCCCACATAATTAATGTCCTGTAGGAGGATACTACCAATACCACCCAATTTGTATTGTTCTTTCTATTAGTTAATATTTTATTCAGACACATTTCTAAACTAGGAAGTTGTTTATTGTCTTTCACGTAGCAATTTTAAGGGCTCCATTTGCATCTTAATTGGAATCTATTCATTTTCCCTTTCTTCTTACATATGCCAACTAGAGTTATATGATTGGTACTTGAAATTTGTTGCAAGATTTATGTGCAGGGTGCATTGGGCCATCAGACCATCACCTTACCTTTTGCTTTCTTCTAATGATGTGATAAATATACTTCCCCACGAACTTGCTAGTTTTCTTGATATGTCCATAAGACTAGATGCAATATTTCATTTATGAAAATATTGAACTAGAACTACATAGTTTTATAATGTTACAGGTGGATGTGGCAATGAAGCTATCTAAAATGGAAGAATTCATAGGTGGATCTTCATTAATCTTTACCAATATTAGAGAATCCTCTAATATGTATCTGGTTAGCCTAATGCTTCGATAATACATAAATCTTTATCAATTATGTCACACAGGCTGTTGGGCTTGAAGGCGATCTGTGCAAGCAGGAGGATGTGGCAAGAAGTGTAGAAACAACCATCAAACATTTTCGTAAGCTAGATATTCATGTTAACGGAGCATCAGGCAATGGAGGATTTGTCACCTTGGCTTTCGAACATGTGAGTATACTTTGTTGCATGTTGATATGGTATAACATCTATTATACTTTCTGGCTCAATTTACTTTTGAAGTACATCAGTATAATTCTCTCCACTATACTTCAGTCACGAAGCACTTGTTGAGTTGTCTTTTTGTGCAACATTAGTTGGTGGCTTATCCTCTAGAAAATAATATGTGGCTTTTTTCAAATTGCAAGCTGGTGACTAAGATGGGGAAGCCTACTGGCTAAGGCCTTTGGCGTGTTAGGGAGATGTCAAGGTTCAAGGCTGCAATAGTTTTTAGAAATTTCCCATAAAAATTAAAATAATGTAAAATGGGAAGTGACTCATAAAACTGAGTCAATTTGTGAAGCCAGTCATTTTTGGGGAACTAATTATGATATTAGGGTCAATGGAATTACATCATGACCTATTGAAGGCACTCCTGGACTTATAAAACTTGACCCATTCTTCTTGGTCATGCATGCTACCTTTCATGCTTAATAAAATAATATACCGGTATCTATGTCATGGACAACTGAAGATTAAAGTTTCAACTCATCCTTACATGCTGATTTCATTCTCAAATATCCCTTTTTGCCAAATTGGAAAGCTTAGAGCACAAGAGAAATATTGAGCACTCTAATCTTAGTTATGTCATGTATGCATCCATGCATGTTAGTTTGCATTATGTATTGTATATGTTGAGTCATACATAAATTTTCTTTAAGCCCTTAGTATGTGATTCTTTGTTTGTTCTTGACAATAACCAGGTTGTTCTCCTTCGTCCACAATCCTGAGAAGACTCTTGAAGGAAATCAAGCTCATATTATCACCTTGAGGATCATCATCATAATTATGGTCATGCTTGTGATTCTTTGTACTCTTCTTCCTCCAATCTTGAGAAGAATTTTTGTATACTTTGTATATATCATTCTTGGATGTTTGTGATGTACAAACTTTGTATTTGTGATCAATAAAAAGATTGTGTATTATAATATTATGTGTGTGTTGTAACTGGCATATATTGATATTATGTGTGTTTGGTAATTGGATTCTGGAATATATTGATATTATTGTAAACATGTTTATCTTGACGATTGCAAAACGTCAAAAAAAATTCATTTCTTGACGGTTTTTAAACATCAAAAAATATTTTCCTTGACGGTTTTTTCCCGTCAAGAAAGACTTTTCTTGACGGTCATTACCCGTCATCTAGGCCCCCGTCAAGAAAAGTCGACACTTTTCTTGACGGTTTTTTGTTTGTTTTCTTGACGGTTTAAAACCGTCAAGACAAGCTTGTTTCTTGACGGTTTAAAACCGTCAAGAAAACAAATAAAAAACCGTCAAGAAAAGCGTCGACTTTTCTTGACGGGGGCCTAGATGACGGATCCAAAACCGTCAAGAAAAGTCTTTCTTGACGGGGAAAAACCGTCAAGAAAAGCCATTTTTCTTGTAGTGGCCTTACGTTGCATTTGATAGAGGAAGGCAATAAAAAGTATAAGCAGCCTAAGGCAATTTCTTACTGGATAAAAGAAGGATAAATGGAGACTTTGTAGGTGGATACAGGGCCTAAAATTTCTTGATAGGTATGTGTCGAATATGAGAAGATGCGTCGACCCAAAGGAGAGCAAACTGACGGGAATGAAGAGCCATGACTGTTGAGTATTTATGGAGAGGTTAATTCTTTGCATTCCGAAAATTATTACCGTAAGCCGTTTGGTATTGTAACTGCTCTTCCCGAAACTTTCAAAATTTTATTTTTAGTTCATTGTGTTTAAAGGTAATTTTTCGTCGAGATTTTTGTGAAAGGATATTTTGCGATAAGTATATTATAAAAAACTAGTTTAAATTTAAAGTACAAATTTGTTTTTATAAAAATATTTTATTAAATTATATTATTGAAATTATAAAGGATGTTTTGATACTATTTTAGAATTTTATCAAAACTTGATAGTTTAAAAGTTCTAAATACTTTTGAATATTTAAAAAGGGTTCGTCCACTTATTTTGAAATAAAGATTTGAATTGTCAAATATACTTTACATTATTTGATAACAAATGAATATTATTTTAAATTATAATGATAATCGATTATTTGGTTTTAGATTTAAATTCATACGATTTAAATTATTTGAAAATATAGAATAATATTTTAATTCATTATTGCGATCATTCATAAGTAATGCGATTGGATCAATTTGTATTTAAATTCAATTTAACTTGCATTAAATTTATGTGAAGTTTTATCCATTAGAATTTAAATTTTTCGATAACGTTAAGTGCCAGTTTAAATTATTATTTGTAATCCCTATAAGGATTTCGATTAGATTAAATTCTATTTAAATTACGGGAAGATTATCTATTACAAATCTTAGTTCTTTCTACTTAGGAACCCTCCATCTATTTAAGGAGGCCTCTTTTTCTAACTTTCTCATCCAGCCACAACCATCAACCTATGCCATCACTACAACCTATCAACACTAAGAGTGACGTACATCGTGTCTGTGCCTACCAAATTCTTATTCTATTATTTTTACACATACATTTCTTCCTCTCATGCCCGATAATTTCGGACACCTACACAAATTTCCGCACCTCCCTGCCACCATCCTCCGATCGCAAACAACCACCATCACCTCACCATACTGCCGCCACCCGACCTGGTCGTTCCATACCTCTGGGACACCATCTCCTCGTCGTGCCTCAACAATCACCAAATCCACAGCCACCCCAAAACCATCGAAACAACCACCACCATGGCATCCATCATTCCCACCACCACAACAACAAACAATCATTACCAAATCAAATACCACTTATCTCCTCCCCACTGTTCGGCCACGCCAGTCAATGGCCGACCATCTCGACGGTGCACAAGCCCGATGTTGGTGCCGTAATTGCTACCATGGCACGTAGCCTAGCTCAAACCCCGCTGTGTGGATACTTCCCTACCCCCGGAGCCCTCTTCTCTGTAGCGTCGTCGCGACACATAGTCATCCCCGACGAATGTGACACCTACCCAACCAACCAGCGCATCAGTCGCCGCCTCCACGGGATGTCGAGCCACCCTCGATCGTTTCCAGATCTGGATCGATCTCTGCTCGCAGCCGAGCCCCTTCGGTGCTCGTCCCCTTCCTCCTTCTCTATGTAGCCCGGATGAATTCCGTATCGTTGCCGCACGAGGCGATGACCGCCAACCACGATGCCGGCGCCGTCGATCGACCGCCTCGCTGGCCGAATCCTGCCCCACCGCTGCCTCTTCCTCAGGCCGCCAACGTCGACCAATCTGTGCCATGACCCGTACCCACTTTTTGGGATGCGATCACATGCGTAAGCCAGCTACGTATCAAGCGGACTCCAGCCCAACTGGAATACGTATAAGTTGTCTAGACTATGGTAATATGCCTAATCATGTCAAGACAAAACTATCTCTCAATCTACAAGAAAAATATAAAAGAAGAATGAACATTATGGTTCATGGTCTGCAGATCACTAGCATATATGTCCGATTAGACTCCAAAGAAATAACATGAGTCTATAAAACTAGGCTAACAAGCAGAGTGCAAATAATGGATGTAAATATGTAATCACGTAAGACACATGAATCTGAAGTAATCGACTATCATCATGATCAGCTAACTAACTCCGTGCAATCAACTACCTGAAGAGATCATCAGGTCCTCAGGGGACTAGCAAGATACATAAAACATACCTACTAATATAACAGTAAATAACATGTATGGTGGATAAGAACAGTGCAAGAAGAAACATCTATAAAGCGATAAGTCTATGAAAATATAATACTAGACTTGGCTAACAATCAATCGAATAACTCCTATAGATTGTAGTACAATGCAAGATACTTCCAATCTGTAGTATGTCTCGATTGTAAAACAATACAAGATACTCCCAATCGAGAATAGCCAATCCTAGTATCAATCTCATCTTCTAAACGAATATAAAGGTCATGTAAAATCTTATAGACTGTAGTATAATGCAAGATACTCCCAATCTATAGTAATATCTTAATTGTAGTACAATGCAAGATATTCCCAATTGAGAATGGTCAAGTCAGGTCAGGTCATACTCAAGACAAGTCCAAGTCCATCAATCATGACCAGGTCAAGTCAATTAAGAAAATATGGCATAGCTGGCAACTCTATCACAAGACATGATGAACACTAGGAAGACCAATAAACAATCAATAAAAATAACTAATATCCTATACGCGTACGTAAATCTTTAAAACAAGAAGGCAATAGATGATAAACCAAATGGAATATGATAAGCATGCAAGAATATAAAAAGAAATACAATAGAAAGAAAAATATGCAAATACTGTATAAGTTCGACAAGGTATACTTGCCTAGTGGTAGCACGTAGAACCAACACTATCCAGTCAATCGACGAGCCACAAAAGTTAAACTCTGACAACATTCTCTGAAGGCTGAAACAGATATTATCAATATGTTCAGAATAACCAAATTAGCTAAGATAGCCTACCCATAAGTCTAATTCTGGACACCAGGGCAAAACGATAATTTTTGGTCAAAACGATATCCGTCGTTGGATCCGCTTTGCACCGAAAAGTGTGCAAGTATCTACGATCTCTAAAGTTATCAAACTATATATCTACGGGTTCGGTTTGATGATACGAATTCAACTGTATGTCCAAAGTTGGATTTCGGTGGGCCGTACACAATTTTGCCTGTTAGATCGGGTCACGGGCCCACCAAAAGGGTGTTCCGGTCGACCTTCTCAGAATCGTACCAAACATGGCATGTAGGACCAAAAAAATAATACGGTCCTGTTGGCACAAGTTTTGTCTCGAGATGACGAACGTGCACGATGTTATGGGCTAGTTTGCAAAGTGGCCGATACGGGGTATCTCGATCAATTCGTCTCGATTTCGTCGCACACACACACAACGAAATTGAGTTCCGTCAATTCCCATATCTGTAAAGTCGATATGCACCTTTCGATACCTTCGATTCGCGACCATATTGCCCAGTTTGTCGGGGCGCACGTCGTATCGGGATTATTGTCCAAGTTTTTAAAACTGTTTTTCCTGATTTTCGAATTATGTTTTCATGGCCTACAATAGATGAAATAAAGAACTATGAAAGGGGTTCTGGAGTCCTTCAGGTTGTTTAAAGGAATGTTTAAAAAATTTTCCAAAAATTTCTAATAGGTTGCTATCAATCGGCCTTCCAAAATAAGTTCATAAAACTGTGACTAGCAGTAGTTTCTAGTGATTTTTCTTGATCTTTCAAGAAGTTCCACGAATAATATAGATCAAACTAAATCAATATGTTTGAAGGGTTTTGAAGGCGGTCAACTAGCCTATGGCTCGAAGAAATATTAAGATTCGAGAGAGAAATCGAGGTCAAAAGTTGTGTAGCTTGCTAAAGGAACTGCGGGGTTGCACACGGCTGTGTACGCACGGCTAGTGCTGCTGTGGTGGCCAGCGGCTCTCAAGCAGCCGTGCTGAGGCCGGGGGTGTCGTCAGGTGGCAGGGAAGGAGGGAAAGAGTTAGGGTTAGGGTTTAGAGTTTTCCTCCTCTCCTCTCTCGATTAATATAATATTTGTTGTGGTTCTGTTATGAACAGAGAGGGTCGGGTTGGGGCTTGCTACCTGTACGGGGGAGGGGGTTAGTTTGGCTGGGTTGTGGCTTTTATTTCTTTTCTTGTTTTTTTCTTTTGTTTTCGTTCCCTTTTCTTTTCCTCTTTTTTATTATATATATGCATATGTTTCACTACAAAAATACAGTAAATTGGCGACGGTGTTTTAGCGACGGAATAAATTCGTCGTACGTAGCGACGGATTACCGACAACCTAGCGACGACTTTCCGGCTTATCGCGTACCCTTTTTTTTAAGGATGAACATCCGTCGCCTATCCGTCGGCACGCGGTCGGTACAATAGCGACGGAATAAAAACTCGTCGGCAAGTAGTCACTCGGTAGTCACTAATTGGCGGGAAAATGATAAAAAAATCGTAGGAAAATGTCACTAGTTGGCAGAGGAATTGACGACTACTTAACGACGGATAATCCGTCGAGCAGATGATAGGATATTAGCGACGGATAATCCGTCGACCAGATGATGGGATATTAGCGACGGACGTACGGTCCGTCGCTAAGTGGTCACTAAGTGGTTGGAAAATTTTTTAAAAAAATCGCGTGAGATTAACAACTAAGTAGCGACGGATTGTATCCGTCGCTAGTCCGTTGCTAAGTTAAAAGCCTAGCTTAAGTTGAACCGACGGGAGGAAAATTTCATTTCCCCCAATTTTTTCTCTCTCATCTCTCTCTCTCTTGGATGCGGTATACGTAAACATCGAGGTAACTCTCTCTTTCTCTCTCTTATGGACGGCGGTGTGGGGCGGAGGGGAGCCGACGGTGGTGGGAGGGGACGGGCAGCGTGGGGGGGTGCTAGCCGCAGGGGGGACTGGCCTCGGGGGGTGCGTTGGGGTGGAGGTGGGGGTCGCCGCGGGTGAAGCTGGCGGTAGTGGGGGTCGCCACGGGGGGTGCTGGCGGTGGTGGAGTGGGGGTGGTGGGAGGGGCGGGCAGCGGAGGGAGGGAGGGACTAGCTGCGGGGAGGCTGGCCCCGGGGGGGGCGGGGGTGGCTGTGGGTGTGGAGGTGGGAGGGGGTGGTGGGGGTGTTTGGGGTGGGCTGCGCGGGGGGGGGGGGGGGTGGGTTAGCTAGGGTCTGGCCGCGGGGGGTCGAAACACACACACACACACACACACACACACACACACACACACACATATATATATATATATATATATATATATATATATATATATATATATATATATATATATATATATATATATATATATTCGGCACACATACACACACACATATATATTCGTCGCATACACACACACACACACACACACACACACACACACACACATATATATATTTATATATATATATATATATATATATATATATATATAAATAAATAAATATATATATATATATATATATATATATATATATATATATATATATATATATATATATATTCGGCACACACGCACATATATATATATATATATATATATATATATATATATATATATATATATATATATATATATATATATATATATATATATATATATATATATATATTCGAGGAGTATATATATATAGATATATATAAACTTTGGAACGAAACAAAAACCGAATAAGTAAATTTAGTATATTGAAAACCGAAACCGAACCGAATTTAGTATATTCAAAACCGAATAAGTAAATTTAGTATATTAAAAACCGAAACCGAACCGAATTTAGTATATTCAAAACCGAAACCGAATAAGTAAATTTAGTATATTGAAAACCGAAACCGAACCGAATTTATTATATTCAAAACCGAAACCGAACCGAATTTAGTATATTCAAAACAGAAACCGAATAAGTAAATTTAGTATATTGAAAACCGAAACCGAACCGAATTTAGTATATTCAAATCCGAAACCGAACCGAATTTAGTATATTCAAAACCGAAACCGAATAAGTAAATTTAGTATATTAAAAATCGAAACCGAACCGAATTTAGTATATTCAAATCCGAAACCGAACCGAATTTTTTAAAATTTAGTATGTTCAAAATCGAAACCGAAACCGAAACCAAAACCAAAACCAAATCTGCGGATTATGGCTCATCCCACCACCAATCTGTATCGGTATCGGACTATTCGTTGAGTATCAGGATCAGTATCGGTATCGGTATCGAACTAATTATGTTTAGTTTGTCTTACGATACAGATTTTCACATCTAAATTGAAATGGATCGTTACTTCGTTGATCGTACATGGATGTACCAGCGGATCAACCTCCTCGACCCTAGGTAGTTATAATTATTGACCGTATCATATTAGTATCGGTCTATCGGTTGGGTATAGGTCTATTAATATCAGTCTATTAGTATCGGTCTATCGGTTGGGTATAGGTCTATTAATATCGGTCTATAATTATGTACCAGCAGGATTAGTATCAGTCTATTAATATATTTAATTAATTAAATTCTATGAATATTTCGTATGCAGACCCAACAGGCGTTGAAGGAGGGAAAACCTGCTGACTCGGTCACCATGCACGATGTATTCCAGCATGTCCATAAGAGGCGGAAGGACGGGAGCTTCGTCGACGAAAGGGCCAAGACGACGGATGTAAGTACTTACGTTTATGAGATTTATGATAGAATTATAAGTATTCAGACAATAACTAAGGTAAACTTAGGATTCAGACAATAACTTATTAGGTAAAGTTAGGATTTAGACTATAACTTAGGGTAACATAGGATATAGATTATAACTTAGGTAAACTTATAGTATAATAAATACATTCATTTCATAGGCTGCGTATCGTGAGGCCCTTAGTCGGATTCAGCCGTCTGCTACCGAGGATGTCGACGAAATGACGCCCGTCGGGATGCCCTCTTCTACGGCCACTCGCTACGACGACTTATTCGTAGATACCGTCGGCGGCTATAGGAAAGGGCACGTGTACGGAGTCGGCTCCCTGGCTAATTTGCACTCGGCGACTCCGAGATTTCCACCTCCCCCGCCTCCTCCCACGGCCCCGGCAGACGATGATGTGAGGTCCCAGCTTGCGCATCTGAATGAGACAGTGTCGGAGATTCAGACGCAGTTGTCCACGTACCTGCGTCCTTCTACTCGTGCTGTCGGTCCTTCTAGTGCTCCTGGTCCTTCTTTCGCTGAGCATCTTTCTTTTGACCCTGCTGCCCCTATCGTACCACCTCCAACTTTGATGGCCCTCCTTGACATGATGACGCCAGAGCAGCTGCACCATCTTCCAAGCCATGTCTTGGAGGGATTGTTGCCATACTTGGTGGAGGAGTATATGAGACGGTCCAAGCAGGGAGTACCACCACCAATGGACGATCGCAGCCCTCGTCATTGATGTTTGTATTTTTGGGATTATTTGTTTTGTAAATATTGAATATTGAATATTTGTGTTTAACTATTGAATATTTGTGTGAACAATTTGAATGCTTGGGATTATTTGTGTGTTTTATATATTGGAATTGCTTGGGATTATTTGTGTGTTTTGTATATTAGAATTGTGTATATCGGGAATGCCCAATTTTATGTTATTTTTTTCCAAAAATTTCCCAGATACCGACGGACTGGCGACCAATTTCCGACGGACTATCCGTCGCTAACTGGGAGATTCCCAGGTAGCGACGGATGCGCGACTAAACGCCGACGGAATATCCGTCGCCAAGGTTCTGGAATTATGAAAGATTCACAGGATATGACCGACGGATATTACGTCGGTATACCGTCGCCAGTAGTCGGTAATATATTGGCGACGGATAATCCGTCGCTATAATGCCGACCGATTGGCGACGGTCTAGCGACGACGGTCTAGCGACGACGCACGACGGAGTAACGATGGATTATCCGTCGCCAATATTCTGGAAATATGAATAATTCACAGAACCGTGTCGACGGATATTCCGTCGGTATTCCGTCGCGGTTCTGTTAAAACTTAGCGACCATTTGTGACTGATTGGCGACGGATTTTGCGTATCAGAAACTCTCTGATACGCATTTACCGACCAAGTAGCGATGGATTTGTCCGTCGGTAAGTGATACGTCATTACTTCTTTTGATACGTGATTTGACGGTAATCCGTCGGCTAGTCGTCGTAAACTGCACGAGTATGGTTGACGGCAATCCGTCGCTGGGAGACTACTTGCCGACGGATTTCAGTTAGCGACGAGGCTTTTCTCGACGACCTTTTTTAACCAATATCCGTCGACCATCCGTCGATAATTACATTTACCGACAGATTTTTGATGGATATAGCCGTCGCTAAATCGATAAATTTTTGTAGTGTTTGTGTGTGTGTATATAGGTGGACATATATACACCATATGTGATAAATGCAAAGAATATTTGTAAAACCCCTATCTTTTTATATTATTTTATTAGACTTCAAATTTAATTTATACAATTTTTGGTTTTTATTAATTATTAAAATTGACCTTAGCCATTGTTGTGTTTGGAGCACAAGGCGACCATAAATTTTGGCAAGAAAGATGTAGCAGTGTGCTTTGACCAGCATATTAGCCATGTTGTGGGAGGCCTAGCCATAGTTCAGTCTGAACTAGAAAAACCAGGCCGAGTTGTGAAATAACGTATTTAAAATATTTTATTTAGATATTATTTTATATATTGATTTTTAGATGACCCGGTTTGTCCAAACCAGTCCGAATTGGGCCCAAACCAATTTAAGCCCATGTGAGCATGTAGTGTGACCAAATGTGGCCATGTAGGCATATTTTATGTATATATAAATATTTTCTAAATTATTTTAGAATTTTATGTGCAATTTCTAATTATTTAATTATTTGTACTATTATTGGTATTTTATTATTAAATAATATCGTGCAATATTTATACAATTTTTTGGACCCAAATAAGGGTGTGCGGTATAAGTTCACCCATTGGAAAGCTTTTATTAATTTATTATTATTAAAATTTATTTTGCGAAGATTTAATAAACATGGTTATTCTATAGAGATATTATTATTATTTTTAGTTTATTTATTGTGATTTGAATTTTATATATATGTAGATATGTTTAAATATATTAAATAATTGGGTAGATAATATTTAATTTGGTATTTAAATTTTTAAATAAGATTTATGGTGGAAATTTATGGATATATGCATATATATATATAAACATGGTTATAAATATATAGAAAAGGTTTAAAAAGATTTGAAAGAAAAAGAAAAGAAAAAAAAGGCTATGTGATCGGCCCCACCAAAGTGGGAACCGACCATACATTGGCAAGAAGAAAAAAACCAGCAGCATGTGGCCGCCCATTGTTCCCACAAGCAAATTAGTAGCAGCAAGCTACTTATGGCCGAACCCCCCCTCCCTCCATATATATATATATATATATATATATATATATATATATATATATATATAGCTATATAAAAAAAAAATATATATAGCTATATAAAAAAAAATTATATATATATATAGTTATATATATATTGAAAACCTAATTAATCTCTCTTCCTCCACCTTCCTCCTCCTCTCTCTTCTACTCTCGGCCAACTCCTCCCCTCCGCGAGCACAACAGCACCCCGCGACAGCGGCGACGGAAACAATGATGACAACAACAACAACAACAACAATAAAACAACAGATTCCCACTTTAAGGTATCACACTTCCCCGATCGATTTCTCTGTCAATTCTACTCTGATTTTCGATCCGTAAATTCGTGTAGAAAGCCTACATGACCCTCTTCGAGATCCCCCAGGTGGATTTCGACATGGCCATCAACTTGCTCGAAAAATCGAGGCGAAGTTGGAGAAAAAAAACCACTTTTCTGGAATATTAAAAACTGTTTTAAAACACCAACTTGTCGGCCACTTTTCTTTCTGTATAATAGGATTTTGTAGAAACTAATTGAAGTCAGTCAAAGACAACGTAACCGAGATTGTAACGCACTTCTGGATTCACTTTTCATCTAGTGTGTAAAAAGTTACACGTTGTTAAAGTTTTACAAAAAAATTTAAATTCTGTTTTCAAAAATTAGAAAAATACCTCGATACGGCGTGCGCCCCGACAAACCGGGCGACATGGTCGTGCACTATACACATCGAAAGGCGTGTATGGATGTTGTCGACGTGTGGGAACTGACGGAACCCAATTTCGTTGCATGTGTGCGACGAAATCAGTACATATCCCTCGAGATATCCCGTATCGACCCTTTGCAAATTAAGTCACAACTTTGTGCACACTCATCATATCGCGATGAAACTTGCGCCATTGGACTCGAAATATTTTTCTGGTCCTGTGAGCCAAGTTTGGTTCGATTCTGAGATCGTTGATCGGAACGCTATTTTGGCGGGCCCGCAATCCCACTCAACGGGCAATTTTGTGCACAGCCCACCGAAATCCAAAATTGGACATACCATTGGGTTCATCTCATCAAAACAAATTCATAAACATATAGTTTGAAGAATTTAGAGACCGTAGATTCGGACACGTATTTTGGTGCAAAGCGGGTCCAACGGCGGACATCGTTTTGACCCAAAATTATGAATTTGCCCCTGTTCCAGAATTTAACTTTTGGACAGGCGTTTCCCAGGCATATCTTTTATTCCAAACTCGTTCATGATTTTTGTTGCAGCAGCCGGAGTCATCTGTAACATTTGGCTTTTCTTGCTTCGTATATTGGTCTGTTCGAGCTACTGGATTATTCTCTTTTGCACATAACCTCAGGCAAGATACCTTGCCATTATACTGTTTATATTTAGTTGCATTTTATTACATATCACTGTTAATTTATTTCCAGTTTTTACAGTTCTTGATTTACTGTCTGCTCAGTGATATTAGATATACTTTGTTATTATCATTTGATTGCATGTGGACGAGTTAAGAGACTACCGTTTGTAGTATATTGCATATACCTTGACACAGTTGTACCACGAAGATGTGTGAGATGAGTAGCATGTAGAGGTTCTTGCGTGTGGGATGATCCCCCATGCGCATGCGTTAGGGCTAACTGCTAATAGAGGCATGTTAGGAGACTTAGCAGTTAGTAGAGGTATATGAGTCATGGATGTGACTCTGTTAGGCATTGGGTGGGGAAGAATAGTTCCTTTACGTATAGGCCACGTATGCACTTCCCTATTGTCGGTTATCTCCGCGGAAGATACGGTTCTTGATCCTGATAACTGATTTATATACTGCTGGCCTCTGACATTCGATGAATGTTATGCTTTGAGGTCCCTGGTATCCTGATGGGACCATACCTGAGATTACTGCTACTGAGCCAGAGTGTCCATGCGTTGAAGGTTTGTTCTTATTGTATAAACACATTAGATGGTTAGGTAACCCTCATCAATGTCATATCACCCCCGTTCCAATTGTAGCTTGGGACAATATTAGTTTACTACCCCTTGTCCTTGTTTGGTTGTAGGGGTAGTCCACTATTTCGATGATGAGGTATTGGATCTTGTTACGAGTGGGACTATTTACTTTACTTGTGATTTATGACATGGTATATATATTCAGTTATGTGGCAATATTTTTATGTATCTTGTTACGTCCCTCTGAGGACCTGGTTATCTCTTCAGGTGTGTGCTTCTGTGATATTGTAGGTGTTCTAGCCGAGGTCGCGATCTTCTCTATTCATTCGGAGATGACGTGTCTTGGGTCTTTCTTTGCTACTCCCGCCAAATCATTTCCATTTCCATGTATATTTTTCCTTACTTGTTGGTAGTAGATTTGTCTCCATCCAACTACATATATAAACAACAAATTTCATAGTTGATTTATATTATTATTCTCTTATTTGTGGATGAGATTAGATTACTCTTGGTTTACTGTATTTTACAGCTTATGTATTCATACGAGGTTTCCATATATTGGAGTATACTTCATATGTATACAGCTGGCATGTCGTTGTACCTAGCCCTACGTATTTTAGGACTGGGGCATTACATGTTTTTGTGCATGGTGGCCCATGCAGGTCGAGTTTGTCACTTCGATTACGTTATTGTACTGATATGAGCCTGTAACATAGGATTAGAATCTAGGAATCTCATCCATACAGCTTGACCTTTTCCCTTGGCTTCAAATTTCGAACTCTCGTTCGACTTCCTTGAATTGCATCTTGCTTGATTCCTTTCTACCGTCGATTCTTATTTTCGTGCTTAGTACCAACTAGGAAGATGACTACATTAGTATATGCTCATAGGTCAAACACATGGCTAGAAAGTTTATATTGGCAATTGGAATACATTTAAGACTCTAATTGAGTTAAAAAGGTTTTTTTAAGGTGTGATTTAATGATTAGTAATTTGTAAATTAGGATATTATCAAAGAAAGTTTTAACCTTGAGATTTCTAAATAGTAAACACCAGAGGATTGATAGAATTTCATTATGATACTGCAGGAAAGTAGTTGGGATCTATACACAATTGGTTTAAGAAATTGATTTGATTTTTAAGATTTGATATTTGTGATTTATTGGGTTATAGCTATACATCTTTGAACAAATATAAAATTGATTTGATTTTCGAGTTGTAATATTTATGATTTATTGGGTTATAGCTATACCACTTTGAACCAATATAAAGTTAATTGATTTTCGAGTTGTAATATTTATGATTTATTGGATTATAGTTATACACCTTTGAACAGTTATAAATTGGTTTGAAAAATGATGTTAGATTTTAATTGTGGCAGAAGAAATTATTTAAATTTGCGTCGTACAACTTGCGATTTTCGTGTTTAGTAAATTTTGAATTTTAAGTGGAAGTAATGATGGTGAATTTTGGTTTAAAACATTTGAAAGTTATGAGAACGATTTTTGAGAATTTTTTCTTATTTTAAATTATGTCCTATGATTGAGGATTTACAAATCTATTTAGATTTTTGGTAAAAATAATAATTTTTGACTGATAAGATTATTTAAAAATTTAGTTTAATGTTGGATTGCTAATATCACAAATAAAATAAAATAAAAATATATTAATGATGTGATAAGGTTGTTTGATTGATCAAATAAAGTTACCATTTAAAAGTTGTGATTATGTTGGAATGACTTAGTATGAATAGAAGTTATACTTGATGAGTGCATTAAATATTGAGCTAAAATTTTGAGATTGCCTTGTAATGTGCTAGAAATTTTTATCTGGGGAGCTATTAAGTTTTTGTAGAGTTTTAAAGTTATGATTGATTATGGATATTTTATATAGATTCATGATTTATGAACTCTTGAGTTTGAAAGTTTATTTTTGAAACTTTTGGAGGAAACTTGAGTTAAAATCTTAATGGTAGGCCATCAAGATAGCTCTAATAAGATAGATGTACTCCACACTAATTGCCATATCACTCATGACCATGATAGTAGTATGTACACAAGTGTTGTTAGTCATCTACCAAACTATACGACTGTATCCCAATCTTGACTTACTCGACCTTCCTTCAATTCTAGATCTTTTAATTGCGACCTTCTAACCCATTTGTAATTTGAATAATGAGTTAATGGTTCCTTAACTGTATTCATTTAAGAGGTTATCTTCTCTCTAGTACTGTGATCCTAAATTATTTTGCTGGATTTTTAATTAATTGCATGCTTTAACTTGATCTCCTTTATTTTCGGGCATTACTATTCACCTCATGAACTCCCACTTTCTATTTTGGATATTTTGGCATCCCTTACCGTGACTTAAATATTTGGAGCACAACACTAGACTTTTTCTTCCAACAAACTTCATATGTTAGACTTAGACGAGCCCACCTTAATGTAGATATAGCAGGTCCCACTAAAATACGTCTCCTTGTACCCTATTTTCTTGATATGACTTACCAGTCAAATGGCTAAGCTACAACCTCTACCATGACACCAGTTACTTTCGGACTTGAATTAGAGGTCCAACGTTGACTCATTTCTTTCAACTTGATAGGTGATTGTGTTCTACTTCATTCATTAAATGCCTAATTTATGCTATATCATGATTGCTTGACCCATTGTCCCATCACACTACTAGCTTAATTCTTATAAGTTGGGTAGAATACCTCACGGCCTAACAAACCTTTTCCTTGTGAACCACATTGGTAAGTTCAATTAGACTAAATTCAGAGGACCCTACCTTATCTAGTCTACCAAGCCATAAATAAAGAAACACTAGGACAACTGTATAGGCCCAAACTTTGGGCGAGCCTTGATTTTAAAAGATCTTGGACTATTTAAAATTTTCTTCATCAGTACCTCCCTTGCTCATATTTTGACTATCTCATGCTGCTAATGTAGCTTCAGTTTTGTAAGCTTATTTCGTTATCAAGCTTGATCATGACATATTTTATTGGGTGCACCCACTAACATATTGTCTAATCGGAACTGGTGCATTATGGTCTGATCAACCTATTGCACTTTGGTTCGCTTTTCATGTATTATTCTACGTGGATGGAGACATAGTTAAACCTGCCTTAGAGTCTCTTCCGCGACAGCTTTGACAACTCTCATTTGAATTATTTTCGTCGCCTATGAACCTCGTATTTCGTACTCAATAGCATCGCCTTTGAACACTTTATTGTTGTTGACTTTACTTACTTTAGAAAGACCAGATACTGTACTTGATAGATAGACTCAAAGTATCACCTTTAGTTGTCCCACCATCTATTGCCAAGATAGTTAGCCATGGACCAAGCAAGGTGACTATATCCTCGCTTTGAACTACTCGTCGATTCCATATCTACTATCACGACCTTCTAATCATTCTTGATGACCAATATACAACTATTCTCAAGGAACCATCTGTCTTAAGTCTCTAAATTATTATTTTTTCCTTAATCTACTCGATTCTTTTCTATTCTTTAAACTCGTGTTTTATCTTGATCTACTTAAAACCCTTGATCATTTTCATTCTTGCATTAATTAGCCATATCCATGATTATTTTCGTATCTATCTAAATCACGATTTTCTAATTCATGTTTTGTTGAGCGTTGTGAATTGATGATTCCTCATCGATGTACCCATGTGACCTTCTCAACCCCTTACTTATTTTTAATTTCGAGGACGAAATTCTTGTAAGTTGGGTAGGATATAAAATCCCTATCTTTTTTTATTATTTTATTAGACTTCAAATTTAATTTATACAATTTATGGTTTTTATTAATTATTAAAAATGACCTTAGCCATTGTTGTGTTTAGAGCACAAGGCGACCATGAATTTTGGCACGAAAGATGTAGCAGTGTGCTTTGACCAGCATATTAGCCATGTCGTGGGAGGCCTAGCTAGAGTTCAGTCCGAACTAGGAAAACCAGGCCGAGTTGTGAAATAACGCATTTAAAATATTTTATTTAGATATTATTTTATATATTGATTTTTAGATGACCCGGTTTGTCCAAACCAGTCCGAATTGGGCCCGAACCAATTTAAGCCCATGTGAGCATGTAGTGTGACCAAATGTGGCCATGTAGGCATATTTTATGTATATATAAATATTTTCTAAATTATTTTAGAATTTTATGTGCAATTTCTAATTATTTAATTATTCGTACTATTATTGGTATTTTATTATTAAATAATATCGTGCAATATTTGTACAAATTTTTGGACCCGGATAACGGTGTGCGGTATAAGTTCACCCATTGGAAAGATTTTATTAATTTATTATTATTAAAATTTATTTTGCGAAGATTTAATAAACATGGTTATTCTATAGAGATATTATTATTATTTTTAGTTGATTTATTGTGATTTGAATTTTTATATATGTAGATATGTTTAAATATACTAAATAATTGGGTAGATAATATTTAATTTGGTATTTAAATTTTTAAATAAGATTTATGGTGGAAATTTATGGATATATTCATATATATACATGGTTATAAATATATATAAAAGGTTTAAAAAGATTTGAAAGAAAAAGAAAAGAAAAAAAAAGGCTATGTGGTCGGCCCCACCAAAGTGGGAACCGACCACACATTGGGGAAAAGAATAAAACCAGCAGCATGTGGCCGCCCATTGTTCCCACAAGCAAATTAGTAGCAACAAGCTACTTATGGCCGAACCCCCTCCCTCCACACACACACACACACACACACACACACACACACACACACACACATATATATATATATATATTAAATATATATATATATATATATATATATATACCTCCGTCTCCCTCGCCGCGCCCCCTCCCTCGTCGTAGCGGCGGGCCTCGGTAGCCGTGCCGGGGCGGGGCCCGAGACCTCCTCGTGGCCAGCGCCCGCCTCGGTTGGTGCGCTGGTGCGGGGCCAGAGGTCCCCCCTCGTGGCCAGCGCCCGCCCGGTCCATGCTTTCGTCTCCTCCCCTTGGGCATCGTGCCCATTCACGTGGGGACCAACCCCCTGCGTTCGATTTTTGAAATTTTAGTTTGAAATTTCAAATTTTCGAATTTTTTCCCCAGAAAAAAAAACCCCACCTTTTTCCAAAAAAAAAAAAAAATTCGTGCACCGTTCGCTTCGGGCGGGGTGCCCCCAGGGCCTCGCGCCCACACAGTCCCGTCAGTTGACTCTTTTGGAATTTTGGAAATTTCATTTTGTGAAATTTCGCTATGGTTGTAATTTTCTGTTTGATTAATGTGTCTGTTGCTCAGGGCCCTTTTGTCTTAGGCCCAGTACCTGTCTGTAATGCTCTTCATGAGCTACTTTAGCTATCAATAAAGTGCTCTTTTGTTAAAAATATATATATATATATATATATATATATATAAATATATATATATATATATATATATATATATATATATATATATATATATATATATATATATATATATATATATATATTGAAAACCTAATTAATCTCTCTTCCTCCACCTTCCTCCTCCTCTCTCTTCCACTCTCGGCCAACTCCTCCCCTCCGCGAGCACAGCAGCACCCCGCGACGGGAACGACGACGACAACAACAACAATAAAACAACAGATTCTCACTTTAAGGTATCCCACTTTCCCAATCGATTTCTCTGTCAATTCTACTCCGATTTTCGATCCGTAAATTCATGTAGAAAGCCCACATGACCCTCTTCGAGTTCCCCCAGGTGGATTTCGACATGGCCGTCCAACTTGCTCGAAAAATCGAGGCAAAGTTGCAGAAAAACCACTTTTCTAGAATATTAAAAATTATTTTAAAACACCAACTTGTCGGCCACTTTTCTTTCTGTACAATAGGATTTTTAGAAACTAATTGAAGTCAGTCAAAGACAACATAACCGAGATTGTAATGCACCTTCTGGATTCACTTTTCATCTAGTGTGTAAATAGTTACACGTTGTTAAAGTTTCACAAAAAATTTTAAATTCTGTTTTCAAAAATTAGAAAAATACCTCGATACGGCGTGCGCCCCGACAAATCGGACGACGTGGTCGCGCACTATACGCATCGAAAGGCGCGTATGGATGTTGTCGATGTGTGGGAACTGACGGAACCCAATTTCGTTGCATGTGCGCGACAAAATCAGTGCGTATCCGTCGAGATACCCCGTATCGACCCTTTGTAAATGAAGTCACAACTTTGTGCACACTCATCATATCGCGATGAAACTTGTGCCATTGGACTCGAAATATTTTTCTGGTCCTGTGAGCCAAGTTTGGTCCGATTCTGAGACCGTTGATCGGGACGCTATTTTGGCGGGCCCACAATCCCACTCAACGGGCGATTTTGTGCACAGCCCACCGGAATCCAAAATTGGACATACCGTTGGGTTCGTCTCATCAAAACAAATCCATAGACATGCAGTTTGATGACTTGAGAGACCGTAGATTCGGACACGCATTTCGGTGCAAAGCGGGTCCAACGGCGGACATCGTTTTGATCCAAAATTACGAATTTGCTCCTGTTCCAGAATTTAACTTTTGGACAGGCATTTCTTAGGTATATCTTTTATTCCAAACTCGTTCGTGATGTTTGTTGCAGCATCCGGAGTCTTCTGCGGCATTTGGCTTTTCTTGCTTCGTTTATTGGTCTGTTCGAGCTACTGGATTATTCTCTTTTGCACATAACCTCAAGCACTGTTTATATTCAGTTGCATTTTATTACACATCACTGTTCATTTATTTCTAGTCTTTACAGTTCTTGATTTACTGTCTGCTCAGTGATATTAGATATACTTTGTTATTATCCTTTGATTGCATGTGGACTTAGAGTTAAGAGACTACCGTTTGTAGTGTATTGCATATACCTTGACACAGTTGTACCATGAGGATGTGTGAGATGAGTAGCATGTAGAGGTTCTTGCGTGTGGGCTGATCCCCCATGCGCATGCGTAAGGGCTAACTGCTAATAGAGGCATGTTAGGAGACTTAGCAGTTAGTAGAGGTATATGAGTCATGGATGTGACTCTGTTAGGCATTGGATGGAAAGAACAGTTCCTTAACGTATGGGCCACGTATGCACTTCCCTATTGCCGATTATCTCCACGGGAGATACGGTCCTGGATCCTGATACCTGATTTACTGCTGGCCTCTGACAATCGATGAATGTTATGCTTTGAGGTCCCTGGTATCCTGATGGGACCATACCTGAGATTACTGCTACTGAGCCAGAGTGCCCATGCGTTAAAGGTTTGTTCTTATTGCATAAACACATTAGATGGTTAGGTAACCCTCGTCAATGTCATATCACCCCGTTCCAATTGTAGCTTGGGACAATATCACATCGCGGTATAGTGTACTACCCCTTGTCCTTGTTTGGTTGTAGGGGTAGTCCACTGTTTCGATGATGAGGTATTAGATCTTGTTACGAGTGAGACTATTTACTTTACTTGTGATTTATGACATGGTATATATTCAGTTATGTGGCATGTTCTTTATGTATCTTGTTACGTCCCTCTGAGGACCTGGTTATCACTCCAGGTGTGTGCTTCTGTGATATTGCAGGTGTTCTAGCCGAGGTCGCGATCTTCTTTGTTCATTCGGAGATGACGTGTCTTGGGTCTTTTTTTGCTACTCCCGCCAAATCATTTCCATTTCCATGTATATTTTTCCTTACTTGTTGATAGTGGATTTGTCTCCGTCCAACTACATGTATAAACAACAAATTTTATAGTTGATTTATATTATTATTCTCTTATTTGTGGATGAGATTAGATTACTCTTGGTTTACTGTATTTTACAGCTTATGTATTCATACGAGGTTTCCATATATTGGAGTATACTTCATATGTATATAGCTGGCATGTCGATGTACCTAGTCCTACGTATTTTGGGACTGTGGCGTTACATATTTTTGTGGAGGCCCATGCAGGTCGAGTTTGTCACTTCGGTTACGTTATTGCACCGATGTGAGCCGGCAACATAGGATTAGAATCTAGGAATCTCATCTATACAGCTTGACCTCTTCCATTGGCTTCAAATTTCGAACTCTCGTTCGACTTCTTTGAATTGCATCTTTCTTGATTCCTTTCTACCGTCGATTCTTATTTTTGTGCTTAGTACCAACTAGGAAGATGACTACATTAGTGTATGCTCATAGGTCAAACACATGGCTAGAATGGTTATATTGGCAATTGGAATACATTTAAGACTCTAATTGAGTTAAAAAGGTTTTTTTAAGGTGTGATTTAATGATTAGTAATTTGTAAATTAGTATATTATCAAAGAAAGTTTTAACCTTGAGATTTCTAAATAGTAAACACCAGAGGATTGATAGAATTTCATTATGATACTGCAGGAAAATAGTTGGGATCTATACACAATTGGTTTAAGAAATTGATTTGATTTTCAAGATTTGATATTTGTGATTTATTGGGTTATAGCTATACATCTTTGAACAAATATAAAATTGATTTGATTTTCGAGTTGTGATATTTATGATTTATTGGGTTATAGCTATACCACTTTGAACCAATATAAAGTTGATTGATTTTTGAGTTGTAATATTTATGATTTATTGGATTATAGTTATACACCTTTGAACAGTTATAAATTGGTTTGAAAAATGATGTTAGATTTTAATTGTGGCGGAAGAAATTATTTAAATTTACGTCGTACAACTTGCGATTTTCGTGTTTAGTAAATTTTGAATTTTAAGTGGAAGTAATGATGGTGAATTTTGGTTTAAAATATTTGAAAGTTATGAGAACGATTTTTGAGAATTTTTCGTATTTTAAATTATGTCCTATGATTGAGGATTTACAAATCTATTTAGATTTTTGGTAAAAATAATATTTTTTGACTGATAAGATTATTTAAAAATTTAGTTTAATGTTGGATTGTTAATATCACAAATAAAATAAAATAATAATATATTAATGATGTGATAAGGTTGTTTTGATTGATCAAATAAAGTTACCATTTAAAAGTTGTGATTATGTTGGAATGACTTAGTATGAATAGAAGTTATAATTGATGAGTGAATTAAAATATTGAGCTAAAATTTTGAGATTGCCTTGTAATGTGCTAGAAATTTTTATCTGGGGAGCTATTAAGTTTTTGTAGAGTTTTAAAGTTATGATTGATTATGGATATTTTATATAGATTCATGATTTATGAACTCTTGAGTTTGAAAGTTGAATGGAAAATGTAAAATTTTGAAAAAGTCAGTAGTAACATGACAAAAATTTGCTTTGAGATTTATAAAAGTGATTAAAAAAAAATTTTATGATGAATTTGAACGGCTTGGAGTGAATACAAATTTTGGTGGTTTATTTTTGAAACTTTTGCAGGAAACTTGAGTTAAAATCTTAATGATAGGCCATCAAGATAGCTCTAATAAGATAGATATACTCCACACTAATTTCCATATCACTCATGACCATGATAGTAGTATGTACACAAGTGTTGTTAGTCATCTACCAAACTATGCGACTGTATCCCAATCTTGACTTACTCGACCTTCCTTCAATTCTAGATCTTTTAATTGCGACCTTCTAACCCATTTGTAATTTGAATAATGAGTTAATGGTTCCTTAACTGTATTCATTTAAGAGGCTATCTTTTCTCTAGTACTGTGATCCTAAATTATTTTGCTGGATTTTTAATTAATTGCATGCTTTAACTTGATCTCCTTTATTTTGGAGCATTACTATTCACCTCATGAACTCCCACTTTCTATTTTGGATATTTTGGCATCCCTTACCGTGACTTGAATATTTGGAGCACAACACTAGACTTTTTCTTCCAACTAACTTCATATGTTAGACTTAGACGAGCCCACCTTAATGTAGATATATCGTGTCCCACTAAAATACGTCTCCTTGTACCCTATTTTCTTGATATAACTTACCAGTCAAATGGCTAAGCTACAACCTCTACCATGACACCAGTTACTTTCGGACTTGAATTAGAGGTCCAACGTTGACTCATTTCTTTCAACCTGATAGGTGATTGTGTTCTACTTCATTCATTAAATGCCTAATTTGTGCTATATCATGATTGCTTGACCCATTGTCCCGTCACACTACTAGCTTAATTCTTGTAAGTTGGGTAGAATACCTCACGGCCCAACAAACCTTTTCCTTGTGAACCACATTGGTAAGTTCACCTAGACTAAATTCAGAGGACCCTACCTTATCTAGTCTACCAAGCCATAAATAAAGAAATACTAGGACAACTTTATAGGCCCAAACTTCGGGCGAGCCTTGATTTTAAAAGATCTTGGACTATTTAAAATTTCCTTCATCAGTAGCTCCCTTGCTCATATTTTGACTATCTCATGCTGCTAATGTAGCTTCAGTTTTGCAAGCTTATTTCGTTATCAAGCTTGATCAAGACATATTTTATTGGGTGCACCCACTAACATATTGTCTAATCAGAACCGGTGCATGATGGTCTGATCAACCTATTGCACTTTGGTTTGTTTTTCATGTATTATTCTACGTGGATGGAGACATAGTTAAACCTGCCTTAGAGTCTCTTCCGCGACAGCTTTGACAACTCTCATTTGAATTATTTTCGTCGCCTATGAACCTCGTATTTCGTACTCAATAGCATCGCCTTTGAACACTTTATTGTTGTTGACTTTACTTACTTTAGAAAGACCAGATACTGTACTTGATAGATAGACTCAAAGTATCACCTTTAGTTGTCCCACCATCTATTGCCAAGATAGTTAGCCATGGACCAAGCAAGGTGACTATATCCTCGCTTTGAACTACTCGTCGATTCCATATCTACTATCACGACCTTCTAATCATTCTTGATGACCAATATACAACTATTCTCAAGGAACCATCTGTCTTAAGTCTCTAAATTATTATTTTTTCCTTAATCTACTCGATTCTTTTCTATTCTTTAAACTCGTGTTTTATCTTGATCTACTTAAAACCCTTGATCATTTTCATTCTTGCATTAATTAGCCATATCCATGATTATTTTCGTATCTATCTAAATCACGATTTTCTAATTCATGTTTTGTTGAGCGTTATGAATTGATGATTCCTCATCGATATACCCATGTGACCTTCTCAACCCCCTACTTATTTTTAATTTCGAGGACGAAATTCTTGTAAGTTGGGTAGGATGTAAAACCCCTATCTTTTTTTTATTATTTTATTAGACTTCAAATTTAATTTATACAATTTATGGTTTTTATTAATTATTAAAAATGACCTTAGCCATTGTTGTGTTTGGAGCACAAGACGACCATGAATTTTGGCACGAAAGATGTAGCAGTGTGCTTTGACCATCATATTAGCCATGTCGTGGGAGGCCTAGCCATAGTTCAGTCCGAACTAGGAAAACCAGGTCGAGTTGTGAAATAACTCATTTAAAATATTTAATTTAGATATTATTTTATATATTGATTTTTAGATGACCCGGTTTGTCCAAACCAGTCCGAATTGGACCCGAACCAATTTAAGCCCATGTGAGCATGTAGTGTGACCAAATGTGGCCATGTAGGCATATTTTATGTATATATAAATATTTTCTAAATTATTTTAGAATTTTATGTGCAATTTCTAATTATTTAATTATTCGTACTATTATTGGTATTTTATTATTAAATAATATCGTACAATATTTGTACAAATTTTTGGACCCGGATAAGGGTGTGCGGTATAAGTTCACCCATTGGAAAGATTTTATTAATTTATTATTATTAAAGTTTATTTTACGAAGATTTAATAAACATGGTTATTATAGAGATATTATTATTATTTTTAGTTGATTTATTGTGATTTGAATTTTATATATATGTAGATATGTTTAAATATATTAAATAATTGGGTAGATAATATTTAATTTGGTATTTAAATTTTTAAATAAGATTTATGGTGGATATATATATATATATATATATATATATATATATATATATATATATATATATATATATATATATATATATATATATATATATATATACATGGTTATAAATATATAGAAAAGGTTTAAAAAGATTTGAAAAAAAAAGAAAAGAAAAGAAAAAAAGGCTATATGGTCGGCCCCACCAAAGTGGGATCCGACCACACATTGGCAAAAAGAAAAAAACCAGCAGCATGTGGCCGTCCATTGTTCCCACAAGCAAATTAGTAGCAGCAAGCTACTTATGGCCGAACCCTACCGGTAGGCCGCACCATTCCACCGCGCTCTTTTGGCAATCCTGCATTCTGAAGAAGTGGTCGTTCCTGAAGTGGAGAGTCACCAGACAAAAACTTCCCACAGACGATATCCTCAACACCATCGGGATCAGCTTAGCCTCAGCCTGCACGTGCTGCTCTGAGCGTCAGACCGAGACTATAGACCACATCTTCTGCCAGGGCGACCTGTCCAGCAGTATCTGGAGGAACCTTAACCAGCTCTTCAGCATGCAGCCTAACGGAGGGCGCTTCCACGATCTTGCGGAATCCTGGGGTTCAGCTTCCCATGGCCACCAGATCATCGCAGCGGCAGCCACGTGGACAATTTGGAAGAACCGAAAAAAGGCTAGATATGAAGGGCACCTATATACAGTCGACCAGCTCTTCAGAGAAATCATCCGCCAATGCCGCAAGAGGAGCATCGGGTGCTCCCACAGTCCAACAGCTTTCTGGTCGAAACTCGACATCCCTTGGGCGTAGACATCAGTAGGGTAGGGCTTCGGATTCGGGCCTCTTACCTTTCGATGACCGGTTGGCAGCCATCGTGTGGGCAGCCTTTACTTTTGTCCTCTCTTTTCGTCTCGCGCGTGGCGCGTTTACTTGTATAGGCTTCGGCATTTTGCGCCTGATACTTCAATAAATAGCTCATTTTTCCAATATATATATATATATATTGAAAACCTAATTAATCTCTCTTCCTCCACCTTCCTCCTCCTCTCTCTTCCACTCTCGGCCAACTCCTCCCCTCTGCGAGCACAGCAGCACCCCACGATAGCGGCGACGAAAACGACGACGACAACAACAACAACAACAATAAAACAACAGATTCCCACTTTAAGGTATCCCACTTCCCCGATCGATTTCTCTGTCAATTCTACTCCGATTTTTGATCCGTAAATTCGTGTAGAAAGCCCACATGACCCTCTTCGAGATCTCCCAGGTGGATTTCGACATGGCCATCCAACTTGCTCGAAAAATCGAGGTGAAGTTGGAGAAAAAACCAATTTTCTGGAATATTAAAAACTGTTTTAAAACACCAACTTGTCGGCCACTTTTCTATCTGTACAATAGGATTTTGTAGAAACTAATTGAAGTCAGTCAAAGACAACATAACCGAGATTGTAACGCACCTTCTGGATTCACTTTTCATCTAGTGTGTAAAAATTACACGTTGTTAAAGTTTCACGAAAAAATTTAAATTCTGTTTTCAAAAATTAGAAAAATACCTCGATAGGGCGTGCGCCCCGACAAACCGGGCGACGTGGTCGCGCACTATATGCATCGAAAGGCGCGTATGGATGTTGTCGACGTGTGGGAACTGACGGAACCCGATTTCGTTGCATGTGCGCGACAAAATCAGTGCGTATCCGTCGAGATATCCCGTATCGACCCTTTGCAAATTAAGTCACAACTATGTGCACACTCATCATATCGTGATGAAACTTGCGCCATTGGACTCAAAATATTTTTCTGGTCCTGTGAGCCAAGTTTGGTCCGATTCTGAGACCGTTGATCGAGACGCTATTTTGGCGGGCCCACAATCCCACTCAACGGGCGATTTTGTGCACAGCCCACCGGAATCCAAAATTGGACATACCGTTGGGTTTGTCTCATCAAAACAAATCCGTAGACATGTAGTTTGACGACTTTAGAGACCGTAGATTCGGACATACATTTCGGTGCAAAGCGGGTCCAACGGCGGACATCGTTTTGACCCAAAATTACGAATTTGCCCCTGTTCCAGAATTTAACTTTTGGACAGGCGTTTCCTAGGCATATCTTTTATTCCAAACTCGTTCGTGATGTTTGTTGCAGCATCCGGAGTCATCTGCGGCATTTGGCTTTTCTTGCTTCGTTTATTGGTCTGTTCGAGCTACTGGATTATTCTCTTTTGCACATAACCTCAGGCAAGATACCTTGCCATTATACTATTTATATTCAGTTGCATTTTATTACATATCACTGTTCATTTTTTTTTAGTTTTTATAGTTCTTGATTTACTGTCTGCTCAGTGATATTAGATATACTTTGTTATTATCCTTTGATTGCATGTGGACTTAGAGTTAAGAGACTACCGTTTGTAGTGTATTGCATATACCTTGACACAGTTGTGCCACGAGGATGTGTGAGATGAGTAGCATGTAGAGGTTCTTGCGTGTGGGCTGATCCTCCATGCACATGCGTTAGGGCTAACTGCTAATAGAGGCATGTTAGGAGACTTAGCAGTTAGTAGAGGTATATGAGTCATGGATGTGACTCTGTTAGGCATTGGATGGGAAGAACAGTTCCTTAACGTATGGGCCATGTATGCACTTCCCTATTGCAGGTTATCTCCGCGGGAGATACGGTCTTGGATCCTGATACCTGATTTACTGCTGGCCTCTGACATTCGATAAATGTTATGCTTTGAGGTCCCTGGTATCCTGATGGGACCATACATGAGATTACTGCTACTAAGCCAGAGTGCCCATGTGTTGAAGTTTTGTTCTTATTGCATAAACACATTAGATGGTTAGGTAACCCTCGTCAATGTCATATCACCCCGTTCCAATTGTAGCTTGGGACAATATCACATCGCGGTATAGTGTACTACCCCTTGTCCTTTTTTGGTTGTAGGGGTAGTCCACTGTTTCGATGATGAGGTATGGGATCTTGTTACGAGTGGGACTATTTACTTTACTTGTGATTTATGACATGGTATATATATTCAGTTATGTGGCATGTTCTTTATGTATCTTGTTACGTCCCTCTGAGGACCTAGTTATCTCTCCAGGTATGTGCTTCTGTGATATTGCAGGTGTTCTAGCCGAGGTCGCGATCTTCTCTATTCATTCGGAGATGACGTGTCTTGGGTCTTTCTTTGCTACTCCCGCCAAATCATTTCCATTTCCATGTATATTTTTTCTTACTTGTTGGTAGTGGATTTGTCTCTGTCCAACTATATGTATAAACAACAAATTTCATAGTTGATTTATATTATTATTCTCTTATTTGTGGATGAGATTAGATTACTCTTGGTTTACTACATTTTACAGCTTATGTATTCATACGAGGTTTTCATATATTGGAGTATACTTTGTATGTATACAGCTGGCATGTCAATGTACCTAGTCCTATGTATTTTGGGACTGGGGCGTAACAATATTTATAGGTATATTATAACTAAAATAAAAATAGTCAATAGTTGTAACATACATTAATTATATTTACCAAAATTTATATATAAAAAGAAATCTATTGGTATATCTATAAAACCTAATATTTGTATCCTACGAATACACTTTATATAGACACTAGTTTATACATATAGTCTGAAATTCCAAAATAGCATTTTAAGTAAATGCACATCATAATTTCAAAATAAAAATAATGATTTAATATAACATAACACTTATATTATATATATTAATTATTTAGAAAATATTTTCTTAGTCTAT
This sequence comes from Iris pallida, assembly GCA_029216955.1. Taxonomy (NCBI): domain Eukaryota; kingdom Viridiplantae; phylum Streptophyta; class Magnoliopsida; order Asparagales; family Iridaceae; genus Iris; species Iris pallida. Next base: position 823,062 of record JANAVB010023995.1, on the reverse strand, counting down.
TAACATAAAATATGAAATAGATACATGTACAATAATGTACACCTACATGGACGTCTCTGGATGCACTACAGGACTACTTGGGTTTAGGATTCGGTTCAGATCCAGTTTGACTAGTTTAGCAAAATTGGGTCCCCTAAAAGTCATAATATTAATAAATAACTAATTAAATCACCTATAGGGGTTAAGTCGTAAATTGGCTTGGTTTAACTAGTTAGAACATACATGTGGCTCGGTCTTCCCTATCATGGCTAACATACTAGTCAAAGTACTCCAATGTACTATCCGTGCCATGATTTCTAGTCATCTGGCACTCTAAAACCTAACCATGACTAAAGCATTCTATCGTAATAACTATTTAACTAAATACTTATAAAATTCCAAAAATTCACCATTTAAATCAAATAAATAATAATAAAAAAATATTTTCAAAATTTCGGGAAGAGGGGTTACAAATCTACCCACGTTAAAAATAATTTCATCCTCGAAATTTGATTCAATTTTAATCCGAATCAACATAGTATAAACCGTATAAATTCTAATTTATAAAGATCACCCATAGTAATTTTCCTCAACCATCTTAGATACCACCAATATCATCCTTAAAATTTTGAATCCCCTGTTGCAGTAATTTCTCGAATTCTTTCAATAATTTGCCTTATCCTCATAGCCATTTCGTAACTACTAATCCTCGAGGACTTCTACCCACCTTTGAATCAACCCAAACGACACAAGAACATACTAAGTAGGATCTCCTCAATATTTTAAAATGTAAATCCAATATTTAAAATTTGTCTTCAAAAAGAAAATTTATTACTATTTTTTTCCGCCCAATCATACTATATTTATTTTTTCTTCTTCTTAATTTCTTTCCCTTTAATTGATTGCTGAATAACTACATTCATCTTCATTAATCCTCGATCTTATCCAATTCTTCTAATACTAATTCCATAAATTTTATATTGCCATTTACAAATACCATAAGATCGTAAAACTTTAAAAAATTTAATATTTATTTCAGTAAAGGTTTTCCCTAATCATTGTCTACTAATATTTTAGCCTCTAGCAATATAATCATCAAAATCCCAGTTTGCTAACTTCCATCAATACTTTCAAAAAAAAATTTTGATCACCAAGAACGAAATAGGTGATTGGGAACATATAGCCACCCTAATTCACACTACTCCATCAAAACTTCAAAATCTTAATAGATTTTATCTTCTAAAGATTTTTTTATACCAAATATAATAAACTTCATCAATGTTCTTCACAATAAACTAACCAACAAGAATAAGTTCGCTAGAATCTCTACCCACCTTTAGTCACACTACACCTTCAGACACATGATGTCATAACATTTTATAACCTTGCACACTAGTTGCAAAAATTAGTACCAATATATCTCCATGGTGTATGACATCTCCAATCCCCTCCTATCTATCAAGCAACAAAAATTCAATAATTCTAGACAGCACGATCATTCGTCACCCCAAAATATGAAGGGACGAGAATCAATGGTATGGGAAGGTAAGGAAGAATAATCGAGAGCAAATACAAAATATCAAGGATGGTAGAGAAATATCTAAGAGAATTTTTAACGCAGTGTGGATTAAGATTTCTAAGGGTTTAATCATATTCTCAGGCTCGTATCAGTACAGTTACGTAACCGATACGATATGATCTGACCTGCATGGACCACCAAAAAACTTGTCATAACTCGCACCCGCTTTTCGGAATGCGAGCGCGTGCGCAAGCCAGCAACATATCAAGCGGGCTCCATGTAGAAGCATGAAAAAGAACAGAAACGTCCATGCGGCTCAACCAAGAGAGAGTCTCATGCGGTTCAGAACTTCATGCGGCTCGAAAGGTTCATGCGGCTCCAATAGCCCCCAACATAGCTATGTGGCTTGGGTAAAAGCCACGTGGCTTTATGCAACTCGTCCCCATAGCTAAAGGCCTCATTTAATGCTCTGACACAACAAGGCAGTCCTGACATAAAGATGAAATTGACAGCTCTGACAGAAGGCTGTAATGATGACTCTGACACAAAGACGCGATCTTCCTAGAGAAACAAAGAAAATCTCTACAGTTGGCACTATCCACCAACTCTAAGGACTCTCTATATGGCTACAACTCTTCATGCGATTCGAGTATGGAGACTCTCATGTGGTTCGGGCACGACGACTCTCATGCGGCTCGAGTATGGAGACTCCCATGCGGCTCAGTCATGACGACTCTTCATGTGGATCGATCATGACGACGCTCATCCGGCTCGAGTATGATGATTCTCATACGGTTCGAGTATGGAGACTCTCATGCGGTCCAAGCACGACGACTCTCATACAGTTTAAGTGTGATGACTCTCATGCGGCTCATGAGCATAAGAGTTGGGATACGTGGCAGGACACGTGTCAAGAGCCGATCATATCTCAATAATTCAGATCTACTGCAATCAAAGTAATCTCTAGATTGGGTCGAATCCCAATAGTCATAACAAACAGTGGGGACACGTGGCAGAGAATGATTCAGATTTATTCGTTCAAATTTACGGACATCAACAAATCATCATGATGCAGATTTATTGCAATCAGCATTAATTACTCATAGGATTCGGCACAATCTACATTAATGACCCAGATTCATTACATTCAAGATTAATGGCCCAGATTGATTAATCAAGAGGCCGCCGACATTTTGAAGGAAGGCAATCATTGTGAACCCTAATGATCACTCCACTCCTATAAATAGCAAGGTGCCATTCCCTTGCAGAAAAAGGAGAGACAGACGCATACAGAGAGAGGGCACTACAGAGACATCCAGAGATCTATCAACAGAGGGCTCAAGGGAGTCTCCCCACACGTCCAAGAGCATTTCTTCACCGGAGCCAAGGCTACGTCTGATCGTCCAAGGAGTAAGGCAGAGCGGCCGTCGCTTTCTCGAGCCTCTATCGTCATCCCCCAGAATCTAAACTAAACAATTGTACTTAGACCGCTGTACCTAGGTTTTCGTCCCTAGACTTTCTTTGTACGAGCGAGTTTGTATTGTGAAGTAAAAGTCCAGTCCTCCGATATAACCGTTCTGTTCTTTTATAATCAATGGCAAATACGATGGCGACTCTGCTGGGGACTAACTTCTCCACGGCTGAGGAGTTGGTGACGCAATCAGACGCAGCCAAACTTGTCTCCACTCAACAAATGTTGGTCGCCCGGTTCGACCAACAGGCGTTTGAAGAAATGCTCTCCGACGGGAGAGCTGGCCCGGTCCAGCGGTGAGCCCACACGAAGAAGGCCCGCAAGGAGTGGAGACCCAAGTCATTCGCTCCTCCCCAAGCTCTAGATGGAGTACTCTCTGCTGCCCAAGACGGCGAAGGCAACTCTCATGCGGCCCCGCTTCAAGCCATAGAGAACTCTGCTATCCCCAAGTCCGACAGAGAAAAGTACTACGATGCTGGACTTGCAGGGGAAAAGGGTGATTCTATATACTCCAGGAAGAAGCCGAACAAAGGCACTAGCCGCAGGCTGAACATTCATGCGGCCAAGATTGCCAGCCGCATGTATGATGTCCATGCGGCCGAAACCGCCAACCGGATGCAGAATAGCCATGCGGCCAAGATGTCCAACCGCATAGAGAAGACTTATGCGGTCGAGACTTCCAGCCGCATGAAGAAAGCCCATGCCAGCCGCATGAAGACCGTTGATTCCAGCCGTATGCTGTCTGCTCCACGCGGCTCAGGCTCAGTCTTCGATCGCCTCTCCTATGGTCCTGATCTCTCATGCTTCCGAGAAAATATGTCTGACTCTCTGCAGCACCACATATACTCTTCCTACTATGTGCCCTCACGCACTAGAGTGAAGAAGTCCAGGGCAACGCGAGCTTGGCAAGCTCAGTCCGCTGTCCCGACCTCTGACCATCCGAGCGCTCCACATACTGTTATGCGGGCCTCTGATGGGAAGTTGTACAGAATCACTCGAGTCCAGCCCCCGACGGCAAACGGACAGAGTGGTTCCCAAAAGTCTTCCGAAACCCAGGGAGCAAACATGGTCGTCCCCGACCCATATGACTTGCGTGAGGTTATCCTCCACAAACGCAAGGAAAGAGAAGAGGCCTCGGTGAGCAAGGAATCCTCCCACGGACATCACTGCACCCAAGTCATTGTCAACTGCTGATGCAACAAGGCGGTAGCACAAGCAGACCAACGGTCCGTCTTCCAACGGTTGCGACGCCCGAGCTCAGAAGATGAGGCACTCCTCGTCGCCTCCTGTAATTCTGTCCTGAAGATTCCTGGCAGCAGAAGAGGGAAGAAAACAAATGCCTCCAGCCCAAAAATTTCAACCGGCGTGACCAAGAGACTTTCTTCTAAACGGTTGTCTACCACCGCTGCAGGAGGAGTTTACCAAGGGATCCGCTTAAAGACAAAATCTTCCACACTTGGGGATTCGTCGTCCACACTTGGAGACACTGGGGCTGGGGGTAGCACTCCTCCAAATATCTACGATAATCCAGTATTCCAAGAGGATGTCCATAACTCTCAAGACGAGGCAAGCTCTGAGGCCATACTGCATGCTTTGGTCAAGTCTGTGGACGAGATCAAGGCGGCCATTCCCACTCTGTAAGGAAGTTTACCTGGCCAAACAAGCGTGGGTCCCGCGGTCAATGCAGACTCGAACTCAGCTGCACCAAACACGGGTGATAATCCTCCTAAAATATCGGCCCCTACCGCTGCAGACGAGGCCAGGAAAGCAAGAAGAGAGGTCCGAGAGCTCCGAGCCATGTTTCAAGCCCGAGAAACTTGCCAGGACCTTAGGGTACGACAACCGTATCCTGTCGCGTGGAGAGATGTTCCCTTCCCACCAAAGTATAAACCATTCCACATCAATCCATATGATGGGAAGACATCGGCAAGCAGATACATCACCTACTTCGAAGTCACAACCGACCATCTGCCCCATGACGATGCCATCCTTACGCGATTGTTCATCGGAGCCTTGGAAGGGGTCGCCTTCGACTGGTATCGCAACTTGCTGGATAATTGTATCCACTCCTTCACCGGCTTCAAGCGCATGTTCTTAGAAAGGTTCTATGAAGTAGGACAAGATGTGACAATATCCACCCTCATGGACGTTGTTCAGGGAGAAAAGGAGCTCACAAGAAATTATATCGAGCAGTTTTGCCAAACCGCGATGAAGCTGCCTTCCGGCAACCCTGATTCCTCTTTGATTGAAATTTGCCAAAAGAGACTGCTTCCCACAATCAGCCTCTGGATGGGTGAAAGTCAATTCAGGGATTGGAAGACGTTCATCATCAGTGCCACTAGCGCAGAAGACAAGATGAAAAAAGCCCGCCAACTGGGATTGCACATCTCGGAAGGAGAAGATAAGGGCAAACGCCTTAACGTCAATGGTGGTAATCCCTCCAGTAACCGAGACAACAAGGGTAAGCAGAATATGGTGGCCGACACAGCCCCAAAGCCCGAATCAAAGCCAGCGGAAAAGCAGTGGCCTCTGATGACCTATTCCTTCGAGGACGGCCATGTTAAACCCATCTTAGACATGCTCATCCAAGAAGGACGAATTCAGCTCCCTCCTTCAAGGCGTGAGCCCCGTCCTGCAGATATGGAGAGTCCCAAGTACTGCCATTACCATCGCTATGTTCACCATGCTACACAAGACTGCTATCAGCTGAAGCGATACATCCAATATCTCATCGATTCTAATACCCTGGCCATTGATTTCGAAGAAGTTACCGTGGCAGCCAACATGGTGTTAGTACAATTTGGCAGCTTCCCTCCGACAAAGACTCAAGATGGAGTAGTACCCGTCCCTAGAGCAAAGATGGAGGTATCTAACCTTCCACCGCCCCGAGACTAAGCTGTCGGTCTAGTGCCCCATACTACATCACGGGGGGAGATCATGTGTGTCCATCCGGACCTGGTACCTGAGATGACTCAGCCCGCACCTCCCTCCACCAACAAGAAGAAGAATGGGAAAGTCAGATCATGCCGCACGATATCGACAGAGGTCGAAGAAGCTACTGTTGTTGTTACCCGCTCCGGCGCACAAACCCAACCTCCACCGGGTAGCTCGACTGAAGACCCTCAGCCGACAGCCGCTGATGCTCCAGCACCTTCGCAGCCTTCGACGACCGACAAGCCTAGGCCGATGGAAACTCGCTTCGACAAACCGCTCAGAAGAGAGACCCTTCATGGACTGGAGAGGCCGTACAACTTCGACATCTTGGCCCAATTGGCCAACACACCGGCCAAATTATTACTGTACGAGCTCTTGAGGCTCTCCAAGGATATTCGTGTCGCACTAAGCGAGGCACTCCAGAATGCTGACGTATATCTGGTACAGTCCAATCTCACTAGGGAGAACTCGCCGACAGATCTCCAGGACAGTGCTTGCACGGGGTCAATACCCAATATCGTATTCACTCTGCAGGATATGCTTATTAAGACCAACCTGCAAGATTGCCCCCTGTATTATACTGGGTACATTGGCGATATCAAGGTCGATCGGATGCATATTGACCCCGGATCCTCCATAAGCATCATCCCGAAAAGCCTGCTACATCATCTGCGCATCCCAATGCACCGTCTGATAACGACAAGCACCGCCATCAGCGGTTTTAATTCGGGCAGGAGCTACCCGATCGGAAAGATTCGCCTAAAGTGCCAAATCGGCGACCTTCAGTCAGAAGTAACCTATTATGTCATAGATGCAGATACTTCAATATTCTCCTGGGGCATCCTTGGATACACGATTACATGATCGCGCCTTCCATACTGCACCAGTGCTTCAAGTACGTTGACAAACACGGCCTTGTGAGGATAGAATTTGCCGACATCGATCCCTTTAAAGGTGTCGAATCCTACTACTCAGATTCATGCTTATACGAGAAATCGAAAAAGCATCTTGCCAAAGGAGATACTCAAGCTCAAACTGAGGCAACAACTGGATCAGAAGAACCTCTGACGATCTACCTCTAAGCCCGCAAGCCTGGCATAACTGCACCCCTTACAGCCACTCTGCGTAAGGACGCAATTAGCCTCTCTGCGCAGGAGGAACAGTTGATAATTCGACTGCCAAGGTCTGGCCAAGCGCCAAGACCCACGATAGAGCCACTGACAATCAAGATGCCAAGAGTTAGCCAGCAACAAGCAGGGGAACTCAATCCCTCTGTCAAGCCGATGACAATTCGTCTTCCCAAGATGAATCGGCAACTGAGCACTAAGCCAGGGACCACTAGCCAACCAACAACTCCCCGCTCAGCACCGAGCGCTAAACTGGGGGTAGCTAGTATGCCAACAACTCCACGTTCTGCTCCACCCATGGAGCCCCTGATAATCAAGTTGCCCAAATCATCCTCTCAGTCTGCACTTACACAGGGGGTGGCCGAAGAAGAATCAGAACTGGCCAAGTATGTGGCTGCTTACACTAATGTTCCATCTGCAGACGATGTAATCCCACTGGAAAAGATACCTTACTTCATCAATAAAGGGCTATCTTTGAATTATCTCGAGCTTAATAAGCTCTATACAATGTATGCTATGGAACACGGTATAGGCACTCACCTGCACACACAAGTGACAAATGTCTACACCGCGAACCAACTTACTCCAGTGGAAGACGCTTACCGTATAATCGAGGGAGACGATCACCCAATCATCTTCGGCCGGAAGAACGATCCACAGCCCTTCAAGATAGAAAAAGTTGAGCCCGAACCTGACGCCAGGAGATTGCCCCTTTATCTGTATAGTTCCCAGTCCAAGTACCTTATACAAAAATAAGGATATGATCTGGAAATTACACCAGGCTTAAACTACGACACCGGACGGCGGTTGCCCTTACAGTCGCCGGCCCCAGCTGGGAAACCACAAGATTATTACAGCAAAACCAGATGTGGGCTCGGTTATGTCACGCCTGTGACGACACCTGAAAGCTCAGACGAAGAATACGACTGGCATTCATACTCAACCAGATCATCCACTTCTGATTCAGATGTCAGTATCGGAGACATGCTCAGGATAGTCTGGTCCGTCAATATGGCACTTGCCGATGCCTACGAAGAAGATGAAGACATTCCTGAGCTTCTTGAGTTAGAGCCGTGGGCACAACAACTAGATGCACAGTGGGAGAAGCGGTTCGAACAAAGAGAGCCTCCCACCGAGGATGAGGTTGTACAAGTCGATCTCGGTGATGAATCCTCTCCAAAACCAATCTTCGTCAGCAAGAATCTGACAGACGAAGAGCGAGAATCACTACTACAACTCGTTAGAGAATACATCGATGTGTTCGCCTAGAGCTACGAAGATATGCCAGGACTGAACCCCGAGATTGCACTTCACAAGCTCAACATCCGTCCGGACGCAAAATCGGTCAAGCAAGAACAACGTCGGTTCCGTCCTGACGTCATAAATGCCATTGAAGCCGAGGTAAACAAACTAATAGCCAGCGGCTTCATCCGCGAGGAACAACATCCTGACTGGGTCGCCAACATAGTACTAGTCCTCAAGAAGAGTGGAAAGATTCGAATCTGCATTGACTTTCGCAATCCTGAATGAGGCATGTCCTAAGGACGAGTTCCCTCTCCCTATCACAGACATCATGATCGATAACACTTGCGGCTTTGAGTGTATGTCATTCATGGATGGTTTCTCGGGGTACAACCAAATTAAGATGTTCCCTGACGACGAAAAGCATACATCATTCCGAACACCAATTAGCATATACTGCTATACAGTTATGCCTTTCGGTCTAAAGAATGCTGGCGCCACCTATCAAAGAGCCATGAGCATTATCTTTAGAGACCATCTGTGCAAGACAGTGGAATGCTTCATCGACAACATCGCTGTCAAAAGCGGCTCTAAAGGGGACCATCTGCATGATCTGAGGACAGTGTTCGACCTGATGCGAACGCACAATTTGAAGATGAATCCCACAAAATCTTTCTTGGGCGTATCTAACAGGAAGTTCTTGGGTTTCATCATTACCTCCCAAGGTATCCACGTAGACCTTGAGAAAATGAAGGCAATCATGGAGATGGGTCCCCCGAGAAATCTCCGTGAACTCCGAGGCCTTCATGGGAGGCTAGCCTACATCAGAAGGTTTATCTCTAACCTCTCCGGACGATGCCAGCCATTCACCCACCTCATGAAAAAAGGCGTTTCATTCGTATGGGATGAAGAATGCCAGCGCGCCTTCGACAGCATAAAAAAATATCTGACGAACTCTCCAGTCCTGGTAGCCCCAATCGCTGGAAGACCATTCTTGCTCTATGTACGAGCGATAGAACATTCTCTCGGTGCTCTGCTAGCACAAAATAACGAGGCAGGCCACGAACAAGCCAAATATTACCTCAGCCGAATGATGATGGGGCCGGAGCACCGATATACTGCCGTAGAGAAAGAGTGCCTTGCTTTGGTTTTCGTCATTCAGAAGACGCGACACTACGTCACGGGACAGACCATCTATGTCATATCAAGAGTCAACCCCCTCAGGGTCCTCATGACTAAACCAGGTGCACTCAGCTTTCGCCTCGCTACTTGGGCGATATTACTATCCCCCTACCACATGATCTTTATACCGCAAAAGGCTGTTAAAGGTCAAGCTCTGGCAGACTTCTTAGCAGCTCACCTGGGTTCGGAGTCAACCAAAATAGACGAAGAGATTCCAGACGAGGTCGCTAATTCAAATATGGCCTCCCATGATACCATATGGCGAATGTTCTTCGATGGCGCTTCTAGAACCGGGCCCAAGGGCAACATCGTCGCTGGAGTCGGGATAGTACTGGTTTCTCCTACCGGGTTGGTAATCAATCGCGTGTATTCCCTTACAGATCCCTGTTCAAACAATATGGCCGAGTACAACGCCTTGGTCATTGGCCTCCGACTTGTAAAAGAGCTGGGGGTAGAGCACCTCGAAGCATACGGCGATTCGCAGCTAATCGTCAACCAGATCCGGGGCTCATATGAGGTTCGCCATGAGAATATGAACCCCTACCATCAAATAGCAATCAATATCATCTCGTCCCTTGAGGGGTTCTTCATAGAGCACGTTCCCAGGCTCTAAAATATTGAAGCCGATGCCCTAGCAGGGCTTGCCGCTTCCTTAGCAGTTCCAAATCATGCTCATCATCTGGTCGACATCATAGGCCGTGAGCTGGTCTATCCCAAGAATAATGTTCAGTGTGCCGAGAGTTAATCTGCTCTGACAGTTAACGAAGCACCAGACTGGAGACAACCGTTTATTGACTTCGTAGTCTACGATATTCTGCCGGAGAATCCGAAGGAAGCCACATCTATCAGAAGGCGTTCCCTCAGATTCTTCTACGATACAGAGACGAAAATGCTATATCAGCGATCCTACGATGGATTACTGCTTCGATGTATATCAAATACAGAAGCCGGAGAAGCCGTGTGTGATGCTCACATTGGCGTCTGTGGGGCCCATCAGCCTGGTCCAAAACTACAAGATCGCCTTCACCGAATGGGCTACTACTGGCCCACGATGGTTGCAGATGCGATAGACTATGCAAGAAAATGCAAAGCCTGTCAAGTCCACGCAGATTTCATCCACCAGCCATCCGAGTTTCTACATCTGACAGTGGCATCCTGGCCATTCAAAGCATGGGGAATGGACATCATTGGTCCAATCACTCCGCCTTCGTTCCGAGGACATCGCTTCATACTCGCAATCACAGATTACTTCTCCAAATGGGTGGAGGCTATTCCGCTAGCAGAAGTGAAGACTTCAAACGTGATCAGCTTCCTCAAGCATCACGTTATCTACCGCTTTGGACTGCCCCGAAGGATCATCCACGATAATGGTTCGTAGTTCGCAAGCCACACCTTCTATCGGTTTTGCGACAAACATCGCATCCAGAATATTGCTTCAACGCCATACAACCCAGCGGCTAATGGTCTGGCTGAAGCATTCAACAAAATAATCATCAAGCTTCTCAAGAAATTCGTGTCATCAAACAAATGCGACTGGAATGAAAAGCTCTGTGAATGCTTATGGGCGTACCGTACCATAGTACGGACTGCCACCGGGAACACACCCTTTTCTCTGGTATACGGAAGTGAGACAGTTCTCCCATTGGAGACTCAAATCCCTTCACTCTGCATCGCTCTCACCTATCGGTTGACGACAGATGATAATCACCATCGCCGACTACAAGAATTAGAAGCCCTAGATGAAAAGTGCCTATTAGCTCAACAATGAATCGAGCTGTACCAGGCACGTATCCCGGAGCCTTCAACAAGAAGGTTAAAATCAGAACATTCCAGGTAGGCGACCTCGTTCTGGCAGTTCGGAGGCCGATGGTTATGACTCACAGAACCGCCGGCAAGTTCCAGCCAAAGTGGGAAGGCCCGTTCATCATCGATGCTGTATTCTCCAATGGAGCTTACCGCCTCGCAAAACAAAATGGAGACTTGCTCATGTTGTCCATCAACGGCAAGTTCCTAAAGAAATACTACGTCTGAAATAACATCCTCTAAGGTGATGAGTTATGTACCCGCTGGTACCGCTGAACTCACATTTCGACTACAAATCTTCCAGGATGACGAGTTACGTACCCGCTGGTACCGCTGAACTCACATCCCAACTACAAATCTGCCAAAAGTGATGAGTCATGTACTCTCTGGTACCGCAGAACTCACACCCCGACTACAAATCTGCCGAAGCAATGAGTCATGTACTCTTTTGTACTACTGAACTCATAGGCCGACTCCAAATCTCCCAGATTGTAGAGTTATGTACCCGCAGGTACCACTGAACTTACATCCTGGCTACTACAGATAAATCTATATCGTATCTTTTAGGTAGTAAGTCATGTATGATTATACCTCTGAACTTTCTTCCTAAAAGGAGCTTTCCCCTATGATCCAATACCCGCACTCTCAGTGCACAAAAAAGGGTAACAGATCCACCAATTTTCCGAAACAACCACGTCTATGCTACCTCTGAGTTGTTTCCCTTCCACCAAAAATAAACCGCCCCCTTACATAGAACTTCCATGTCCTCATTACCTCTGAGTTGTTCTATATTCCCTTCATAGAGCCCCCTCCTGCCATGTCCTCATTACCTCTGAGTGGGAAGGCTCCATCGAAGAAACCCTCATATTTACCACGTCCTCATTACCTCTGAGTAAGTATGTTGGTTCTCTCTCGACTTACTATCCGTACCAAAAAAAAAACCCAGGGTACGCCAAGGATAATAGGCCCACAAATGTCCTCTGTTGACCACAAATGTCCTCTGTTGACCACAAATGCTGTACTAAGTTTCCTAGTACATGTCCCTCATTTCTCATTGTGCCCCGGGAGCCCAGCTGCTCCATGGCATTCTTTCTCCCGATACCGGGAACTTTCATGGCCAACTCACTATGGAAATTTTCCAAGTATCCCCATCAACTTGTTATCTGTACCTAAAACCAAGGTATACCCAAGGTAATAAGTCCACAAACAGTCCTCCAGTAGGGCAAATAACACAACACTACAGACACAACAAGAGGTACAATGGAAGGGTAGAATAAAGCATACTCTTTTATTTGAAAGGCAAAAGGTACTACAGGATCTAGGGACCACGTCCCACTCAAGAAAGGAAAGCAATAAAAACAAAAAGAAAGAAAAAGTCGACTATTGTTCGACGATACATAATGCCCTGAGACGGTCCCTCAATAAGGCAGTCGACCTCTCAAATCGTTGTTTGGCCCGACGCTCGGCCTCCTGAGTTAGCAGCGCTGCATCTTCCAGAGGCGCGTGAGCCCGCCAGTCTTCCTCAAATTTCTTCAGAGCGCATTCCAGATTGACAGAAGCTCTGGAAATCCTTTCGGCATCCTGAATAATCAGCTCCTTGTCTGCACGAGAAGCTTCAAGCTCAGACTCCAAGAAGACCAACTTCTTCTGAAGCTCGAGAATCTGCTCCCTGGTAGCGATTACCCCCTGGGAGGCGGCTGCCTCCCGAGCCCTGCAAACCTCGCTCCGGTAGCTCAGTTGGTCGTATAGGAGAGACAGGTCGCCAAGGTCCTTTGTTATAGCCGTCTTAGACGTATCTCGCGCAAGCCTTATCTTCTCCAGGGCAGTGGTGAGGAACTCCCGCTCCTGATTAATTTCTGCAGACAAATCAGCTTATCGCAGCAATTGAAACTGGGCCACCAGCTGATCAGCCTCCAACATCTTGGGCTCCAGGAGCGCAGCTATCCCTTCCCCGCCAAAAAGGGTTTTGAGAATGTTAATTTGGCCTTGGGCGCATTGTCGGGCCAAGACGAAAGGAGTCCCCCGCTCCACAGCAGCGTCTACTCCTCTCTTCAAATGGCGGTAGAAACTATCAACCACATCCTGCGATACCTCATCCAGAACTTCTGTAGAGGACGGTGTCAGAGGAAGTATGGCCGACAGTGTTGAGGAAGACGCAACAGAACTTGCCGCCCCTGCCACAAGAAAAATAAAATTTGAGCGAAAGGACGCTTGAACGGCGGCCAATTCCTCCTCCACGGCCCGAACAATCTGGATACTCGGTAAGGCCGAGAGGTCAACCCCCAAAGTCATACAAGCAGGAGAAGATACAGGGACCATTGCCCCCTGACCGGGCGGTGCCGCCATATGACTTCCCGAACTCGATCTGGCGGGAGGCCCCTCAAGACAAGCCGGAAGAGGAGGGGGCATGCTCCCCTCCACCAGATCCCCTCTGGCAGAGCCTACCATAACAATGTCCGTCATCGGTACTGAAAGGGCAGGACCTGTATGCCCAGAGCAACCATCAATCAGTCTAACCCAAAGGATATGATGATAGAGTGAATGGGCCTCCTCATTAGTCAAAATTTGGCTTTTCTTACCAAGGGAGGATCGCGGAGGCTGAGACTCGTTCATAACCACCATAGTCCCCTCACCTATGACCCCCAAGCTAAGTTCAGCTGGCTCTTCTGCTCCAGCCGCCCCGGAAGGGGATACGACTGAATCAGCGTCACCTTGATAAAATTCGGCAGTTTCAGGGACAGGTTCATCGGAGCCTCTGTCATCTGGGGTCGAGACCTCAGCGACGTGAGATCCCTCGGCCGCCTCCGAAGGAGCCCCAGCAGAAATGATAGCGGTACATATGTCACTGATCAAAGTAGTCAGGGCCGGATCAACCTCGGCGGCCGGTTCTCTAGAAACTGACTCCTCTGACGTCTACAAGAGCAAAGGAAAGTGATTAGGCCATAGTACAGAAAAAAGAAGGAGAAGAAAGTTATGTTTCGAGTTACCTCAGAAACAGTGTCAACATCCTCGATAAGTAGCCGACGGGATCTGACAGCAGCCCATTTTATGGAATAAGTCATGTCAATATCAGCAGACTCACTCCTGCTCCGGTTATACGAAGGGCTAGGTACATCAGGCGGCTGATCTGCCACCACTTCATCGAACACAAGGGGCGGCTGATCCGTCGCCACCTCGTCTAGAGGAGGGAGAGAGTCATCGGCACGTTGCCCGCCATCCTCTTCATCCGCGATGGTGGACTCCGAGTCCGACACAGGAACTGTATTCGCCTTCATCTTCCTTTTCTTAGACCCCTTGGGCTTCTCCGCCAAGCCAGTCCCCACAATAAAGCTGGTACTCGCGTCAAAATTAATGGGAGGCTTGCTCGCCGTAACGTGGTAGAGAGCCGCTAAATACAAAATCTTCCCTTACATCTCAGTGTCAGGGACCGAGAAACTAGCACGGGTTTGAGAAATATTATAATAAAGCCAGGCTCTGATGCCATCCAGAACGCTGCCTTCAAAGCCCAGACAAGAGCTGGGACTCTCTAGGAACAGCTGGCTGTACCCAAACTGGCGGGAGAACCGGCTGGGCAAGTAAGGTTCTAGGTAGATGGTATTACGGTTGCGATATACTAAGTGCAAGGGACGGATGTTACGTAACCAAAGAAGCATCCTCTCAGGTAAGAAGAGGGGAGGCCCAGTACCGTCAACATGTATACTCTCCACCTCCTCAGCAGAAAAGTAGAGAACAGACACGAAGAAGCTATATCCATCCACCCTCTCCAGCACCCTCCGACAGACGGGCATAGTATTGTACTCCCAGGGCATCCGGCGGTACTGGAAGATAAAAGCATCGTCGTCAGTTACACCATCTTCTGGGCCAGGTCTCATCAAAGACCGGCAGTACATTAATAGCCACCCCATCAGATAGTAATAAGGAAACTCGATTCGCTCAAAGTTCATCGCTGTGTCGCGTGCAATAACCCTGGATGAAAAAGTACGGAGGCCATGGTGTATACTGCGCACCATGGCCGGAAGAAGAGCCAGTCTGACCCCTAAGGCCAGCTTCACGGCAGGAAGGATAAAATTACGGCTGATTATCTCAATAGAACCAGCTCCTCCTGAAACCACGCAATTTCGTAGCCATACCATCAAAAATCCTGCCAGGATTGCCTTCTCCGACAGCGGCTGGGTATCCTGATAAAAATAATCAAAGGAATCAGTTTGACTCCCGAACGTGTCATTCAAGGCCTTCGATTTCTTGGCAGTTAACGCCAGATCCTGTACTTGCTCCCAGGTCAGAGGATTCCAGGGAGTAACCCGGCCTGAGGCACCTTGCTAAAAAAGGTGGAAGAGCCAAGACCTAGTATGCAGAAGGTTCCCTTCCGAATTACTATCCTTCTTGGTCGTCTGCTGACAGTAACTGTGATGACACAATAACTCCTGATAGACAGCAACGAAACCCGGATGTCGTTGCTCCAAATCTTCGAACTCTTCGTTCCTCGGAGTATGTACTTCAAATACTTCATTGCCCCAAGGCAGCCTAGAGACGTCGTACATCTCATGAAGAGCAAGACCAATCTCCTCCCCCGGCGCGAAGAAGGTCCACGTCCGCCGGTTGTACATCTCCAAGAGAGCAATGAACAGCTCCTTGTTGATGGGCAGTCCATGACATGTACCCCGGATGGCGTGGTAGAGACCAACCTCACGCAGGAAATCCCCATACTCTTGCAAAATCCACCCGATCAAATTGGCCCACGAGGGGATGGGGCGTATGCAGTTCAAAAGCGAGAGCCGGTCAATGGGATAAGACCCTTTTCGAGCAAGTTGATTCAAGAAAGTGTCGGCTTGAGAGAATGAGAAGTTGGGACCTTGCGCATTTAAGAAGGTACCCGGGGCTAGCCCCATCACGGAGCGGCTGACCGGTTCCCTGCCCGCGTACGCCGATCCAACATGCTTATTGTAGTGGATGTTACCCACAATCATTCCCGACCGGCTCGGGGTCAAGGATTCCTGTATCCTCCTGTCCACCGGCAACATATTAAACCACACCAATGGGAAATGACGCTCCATCAGGGGGATATGGATTGCCCTCCCAGCAAAAATAAAATTCCAATTCTCGGATATATCCAATACCCGAGAGTTCTTCACAGTCAGGGCATCCCCGAAGAAGAACGCCGGCTTCAGGAACTTTCCCTCCAATAGCCCTGAGTTCAGCGTGGCACAGAGAAAGTGAAAGGGCTGGTTCTTGATAAGAGTCAGCCTCTCCTCAGGCTCGTTCTGGGGCAGTTGTTCTACCACTTGACGGACTAGTTGGTCAAGCCGAACTCCTATGGCAAATTGGGCCTGACCCACCAGGGGTTCTCCAGCAGCAATAACTGGCAAATTTACTGAAAAAACACAAAAAAAACAAAGTCAGAAGACAGCCAGAAAACATTTAGAGTTCATGCGGCTCTGATTAAACGAGTCCTTATACGGCTCGCTTTTTCACAGAGTACATGCGGCTCTGTTTAAAAGAGTTCTTATGCGGCTCACTTTTTTACAGAGTACATGCCGCTCTGATTAAACGAGTCCTTATGCGGCTGGGCTCTTTCAAAGTACGTGCGGCTCGGGTCAGACGAGTCCTCATGTGACTCTGTTTAGATGGGTTTGTATGCGGTTCTGATTTGTGAAATGCTATGCGGCTCAGTCCATTAGGAACTCATGCGATTCTGTTCAGAGGGACTCCATGCGGTTCAACTCTAAAGGTACCTATGCGGCCACAGTAACAATTCTCATGCGGTTCAAACATAGGGCATACCCCATACGGCTCGGACATG
Organism: Iris pallida; assembly: GCA_029216955.1. NCBI lineage: Eukaryota > Viridiplantae > Streptophyta > Magnoliopsida > Asparagales > Iridaceae > Iris > Iris pallida. Next base: position 806,005 of record JANAVB010023995.1, on the reverse strand, counting down.
GAGCATACCCTATGCGGCTCGAACATGGAGCATACCCCATGCGGCTCGGACATGAGACGTACATGCGACACACATGAAGATGAAGGCTCGTGCATAGAGCATGCGACGTAGCCACAACAGTTAGGGTGTCAAGCTCATGCAACATCCTTACCAGCAATGGTGGGGTGGACGTCGGGGTGAACTACGGGCACGTCGACTGGCGGAGGAGATGCCACATTCGTCGCCGCAGACGAAGAAGAAGCAGATTTCTTATCCTTTGCCGCCGTAGCTGACGAAGACGCTGCCTTTTTACCCTTCGCCGCAATAGTCTTCTTGGGAGCCATTGGTGATCGAAAGAGAGGATGACAGTTAGGACAGGAAGGGCTCGAATTGAAGGAGAAAGTAAAGACTTTTCTTCTCCTAGATTCTCCTATTTATCGGCGGACAAAGGAAGGGGAGGCACGTGGACCCATGGAAACGCTTCGGATCGTGTGCTGAACCGACTCCTAGGATTTCGCCCCCTCTCATAAAGGTGATTCATTCCAAAAAAGAAGATCTAAATATTTAATGAGCCGACTCTTGGGACTCCCCCCCAAAGATGGCTCAAAATAAAAAACAAATCAAAAAGCAATTAATGACGCCCACGTGGGAGAGAGGAGCCTATGCGGCCACACAGCTCATACGGCTAGACAGTCCATGCGGCTCGAACATCCATGCGGCTAGGAAGTCCATGCGGCTCGAACATCCATGCGGCTAGGAAGTCCATGCGGACAGAACAAACCTATGCGACCATGCTTCTTATTCAAAGTATTTCAATTTTGCAAATTAAAAACTTTGGAGGGGGTCAAGTCTGTAGACGAGATCAAGGCGGCCATTCCCACTCTGTAAGGAAGGATACCTGGCCAAACAAGCGTGGGTCCCGCGGTCAATGCAGACTCGAACTCAGCTGCACCAAACCCAGGTGATAATCCTCCTGAAATATCGGCCCCTACCACTGCAGACGAGGCCAGGGAAGCAAGAAGAGAGGTCCAAGAGCTCTGAGCCATGTTTCAAGCCTAAAAAACTTGCCAGGACCTCAGGGTACGACAACCGTATCCTGCCGCGTGGAGAGATGTTCCCTTCCTACCAAAGTATAAACCATTCCACATCAATCCATATGATAGGAAGACATCGACAAGCAGATACATCACCTACTTCGAAGTCACAACCGACCATCTGCCCCATGACGACGCCATCCTTACACGATTGTTCATCGGAGCCTTGGAAGGGGTCGCCTTCGAATGGTACCGCAACTTGTCGGATAATTGTATCCACTCCTTCACCGACTTCAAGCGCATGTTCTTAGAAAGGTTTTATGAAGTAGGAAAAGACGTGACAATGTCCACCCTCATGGACGTTGTTCAGGGAAAAAAGAAGCTCACAAAAAATTATATCGAGCGGTTTTGCCAAACCGCGATGAAGGTGCCTTCCGGCAACCCTGATTCCTCCTTGACTGAAATTTGCCAAAAGAGACTGCTTCCCACAATCAGCCTCTGGATGGGTGAAAGTCAATTCAGGGATTGGAAGACGTTCATCATCAGTGCCACTAGCGCAGAAGACAAGGTGAAGAAAGCCCGCCAACTGGGATTGCACATCTCGGAAGGAGAAGACAAGGGCAAACGCCTTAACGTCAACGGTGGTAATCCCTCCAGCAACCGAGACAACAAGGGCAAGCAGGCTATGGTGGCCGACACAGTCCCAAAGCCCGAATCAAAGCCAGCAGAAAAGCAGTGGCCTCAGATGACCTATTACTTCGAGGACGACCATGTTAAACCCATCTTAGACATGCTCATCCAAGGAGGACGAATTCAACTCCCTCCTCCAAGGCGTGAGCCCCGTCCTGCAGATATGGAGAGTCCCAAGTACTGCCATTACCATCGCTATGTTCATCATGCTACACAAGACTGCTATCAGCTGAAGCGATACATCCAACATCTCATCGATTCTAATGCCCTGGCCATTGATTTCGAAGAAGTGACCGTGGCAGCCAACATGGTGTCAGTACAATTTGGCAGCTTCCCTCCGACAAAGACTCAAGATGGAGTAGTACCCGTCCCTAGAGCAAAGATGAAGGTATCTAACCTTCCACCGCCCCGAGATCAAGCTGTCGGTCTAGTGCCCCTTACTACATCACGGAGGGAGATCATGTGGGTCCATCCGGACCTAGTACCTGAGATGACTCAGCCCGTACCTCCCTCCACCAGCAAGAAGAAGAATGGGAAAGTCAGATCATGCCGCACGATATCGATAGAGGTCGAAGAAGCTACTGCTGTTGTTACCCGCTCCGGTGTACGAACCTAACCTCCACCGGGTAACTCGGCTGAAGACCCTCAGCCGACAGCCACTGATGCTCCAGCACCTTCGCAGCCTTCGACGACCGACAAGCCTAGGCCGATGGAAACTTGCTTCGATAAACCGCTCAGAAGAGAGACCCCTCATGGGCTGGAGAGGCCGTACAACTTCGACATCTTGGCCCAATTGGCCAACACACCGGCCAAATTATCACTGTACAAGCACTTGAGGCTCTCCAAGGATGTTCGTGTCGTACTAAGCGAGGCACTCCAGAATGCCGATGCATATCTGGCACAGTCCAATCTTACTGGGGAGAACTAGCCGATAGATCTCCAGGACAGCGCTTGTACGGGGTCAATGCCCAACATCGTATTCACTCTGCAGGATATACTTATTAAGACCAACCTGCACGATCGTTCCCTGTATTATACTGGGTACATTGGCGATATCAAGGTCGATCGGATGTATATTGACCCCGGATCCTCCATAAGCATCATCCCGAAGAGCCTGCTACATTATCTGCGCATCCCAATGCACCGTCTGACACCGACAAGCATCGCCATCAGCGGTTTTAATTCGGGCAGGAGCTACCCGATCGGAAAGATTCGCCTAAAGTGCCAAATTGGCGACCTTCAGTCAGAAGTAACCTGTTATGTCATAGATGCAGACACTTCCTACAATATTCTCGTGGGGCATCCTTGGATACACGATTACATGATCGCGCCTTCCACACTGCACCAGTGCTTCAAGTACGTCGACAAATACGGCCTTGTGAGGACAGAATTTGTCGACATCGATCCCTTTAAAGGTGTCGAATCCTACTACTCAGATTCATGCTTATACAAGAAATCGAAAAAGCATCTTGCCGAAGGAGATACTCAAGCTCAAACTGAGGCAGCAACTGGATCAGAAGAACCTCTGACGATCCACCTCCAAGCCCGCAAGCCTGGCATAACTACGCCCCTTACAGCCACTCTGCGTAAGGACGCAATTAGCCTCTCTGCGCAGGAGGAACAGTTGATAATCCGACTGCCAAGGTCTGGCCAAGCGCCAAGACCCACGCCAGAGCCACTGACAATCAAGCTGCCAAGAGTTAGCCAGCAACAAGCAGGGGAACTCAATCCCTCTGTCAAGCCGATGACAATTCGTCTTCCCAAGATGAATCGGTAACTGAGCACTAAGCCTGGGACCACTAGCCAGCCAACAACTCCCCGCTCATCACTGAGCGCTAAAGTGGGGGTGGCTAGTACGCCAATAACTCCACGTTCTGCTCCATCCATGGAGCCCCTGATAATCAAGTTGCCCAAATTATCCTTTCAGTTTGCACTTATACAGGGGGTGGCCGAAGAAGAATCAGAACTGGCCAAGTGTGTGGCTGCTTACACTGATGTTCCATCTGCAGATGATGTAATCATACTAGAAAAGATACCTTACTTCATCAATAAAGGGCTATCTTTGAATTATCTCGAGCTTAATAAGCTCTGTACAATGTATGCTATGGAACACGGTATAGGCACTCACCTGCACACACAAGTGACCAATGTCTACACCGCGAACCAACTTACTCCAGTGGAAGACGCTTACCGTATAATCGAGGGAGACGATCACCCAATCATCTTCAGCCGGAAGAACGATCCACAGCCCTTTAAGATAGAAAAAGTTGAGCCCGAACCTGAGGCCGGGAGATTGCCCCTTTATCTGTATAGTTCCCAGTCCAAGTACCTTATGCAAAAATAAGGATATGATCTGGAAACTACACCAGGCTTAAACTACGGCACCGGACGGCGGTTGCCCTTACAGTCACTGTCCCCTGCTGGGAAACCACAAGATTATTACATCAAAACCAGATGTGGGCTCGGTTATGTCACGCCTGTGACGACACCTGAAAGCTCAGACGAAAAATACGACTGGCATTCACACTCAACCGGATCACCCACTTCCGATTCAGATGTCAGCATCGGAGACATGCTCAGGACAGTCTGGTCCGTCAATATGGCACTTGCCGATGCCTACGAAGAAGATGAAGGCATTCCTGAGCTTCTTGAGTTAGAGCCATGGGCACAACAACTAGATGCGCAGTGGGAGAAGCGGTTCGAACAAAGAGAGCCTCCCACCGAGGATGAGCTTGTACAAGTCGATCTCGGTGATGAATCCTCTCCAAAACCAATCTTCGTCAGCAAGAATCTGACAGACGAAGAGCGATAATCACTACTACAACTCGTTAGAGAATACATCGACATGTTCGCCTGGAGCTACAAAGATATGCCAGGACTGAACCCCGAGATTGCACTTCACAAGCTCAACATCCGTCCGGATGCAAAACCGGTCAAGCAACAACAACGTCGGTTCCGTCCTGACGTCATGAATGCCATTGAAGCCAAGGTAAACAAACTAATAGCCAGCGGCTTCATCCGCGAGGAAAAGCATCATGACTGGTCGCCAACATAGTACCAGTCCTCAAGAAGAGTGGAAAGATTTGAATCTGCATCGACTTTCGCAATCTGAATGAGGCATGTCCTAAGGACGAGTTCCCTCTCCCTATCACAGACATCATAATCGATAACACCTGCGGCTTTGAGCGTATGTCATTCATGGATGGTTTCTTGGGGTACAACCAAATCAAGATATTCCCTGACGACTAAAAGCATACATCATTCCGAACACCAATTGGCACATACTGCTACACAGTTATGCTTTTCGGTCTAAAGAATACTGGCGCCACCTATCAAAGAGCCATGAGCATTATCTTTAGAGACTATCTGCACAAGACAGTGGAATGCTACATCGATAACATCGCCGTCAAAAGCCGCTCTAAAGGGGACCATCTGCATGATCTGAGGACAGTATTCGACATGATGCGAACGCACAATTTGAAGATGAATCCCACAAAATCCTTCTTGGGCGTATCCAGCAGAAAGTTCTTGGGTTTCATCATTACCTCCCAAGGTATCCACGTAGACCCTGAGAAAATAAAGGCAATCATGGAGATGGGTCCCCCGAGAAATCTCCGTAAACTTCGAGGCCTTCAAGGGAGGCTAGCCTACATCAGGAGGTTTATCTCTAACCTCTCCGAACGATGCCAGCCATTCACCCACCTCATGAAGAAATGCGTTTCATTCGTATGGGATGAAGAATGCCAGCGTGCCTTCGACAGCATCAAAGAATATCTGACGAACCCTCCAGTCCTGGTAGCCCCGATCGTTGGAAGACCATTCTTGCTCTATGTACGGGCGATGGAACATTCTCTCGGTGCTCTGCAGCACAAAACAACGAGGCAGGCCACGAACAAGCCATATATTACCTCAGCCGAATGATGATGGGGCCGGAGCACCGATATACTATCGTAGAGAAAGAGTGCCTTGCTTTAGTTTTCGCTATTCAGAAGACGCGACACTACGTCACGGGACAGACCATCTATGTCATATCAAGAGTCAACCCCCTCAGGGTCCTCATGACTAAACCAGGTGCACTCAGCTCCCGCCTCGCTACTTGGGCGATATTACTATCCCCCTACCACATGATCTTCGTATCGCAAAAGGCTGTTAAAGGTCAAGCTCTGGCAGACTTCTTAGCAGCTCACCCGGGTTCGGAGTTAACCAAAATAGACGAAGAGATTCCAGACGAGGTTGCTAATTCAAATATGGCCTCCCATGATACCATATGGCGAATGTTCTTCGATGGCGCTTCTAGAACCGGGCCCAAGGGCAACAACGTCGCTGGAGTCGGGATAGTACTGGTTTCTCCCACCGGGTTGGTGATCAATCGCGCGTATTCCATCACAGAGCCCTGTTCAAACAACATGGCCGAGTACAACGCCTTGGTCATTGGCCTCCGACTTGCAAAAGAGCTGGGGGTAGAGCACCTCGAAGCATACGGCGATTCGCAGCTAATCGTCAACCAGATCCGGAGCTCATAAGAGGTTCGCCATGAGAACATTATCCCCAACCATCAAATAGCAATCGACATCATCTCGTCCCTGGAGGGGTTCTTCATAGAGCACGTTCCCAGGCTCCAAAATATTGAAGCCGATGCCCTAGCAGGGCTTGCCGCATCCTTAGTAGTTCTAAATCATGCTCATCATCTGGTCGACATCATAGGCCGTGAGCTGGTCTGTCCCAGGAATAATGTTCAGTGTGCCGAGAGTTACTCCGCTCTGACAGTTGACGAAGCACCAGACTGGAGACAACCGTTCATTGACTTCGTAGTCTACGACATTCTGCCGGGGAATCCGAAGGAAGCCACATCTATCAGAAGGCGTTCCCTCAGATTCTTCTACGATACAGAGACAAAAATGCTATATCGGCGATCCTACGATGGATTACTGCTTCAATGTCTATCAAATACAGAAACCGGAGAAGCCGTACGTGAAGCTCACGTTGGCGTCTGTGGGGCCCATCAGCCTGGCCCAAAACTACAAGATCGCCTTCGTCGAATGGGCTACTACTGGCCCATGATGGTTGCAGATGTGATAGACTATGCAAGAAAATACAAAGCCTATCAAGTCCACGCAGAGTTCATCCACCAGCCATCCGAGTTTCTACATCCGACAGTGGCATCCTGGCCATTCAAAGCATGGAGAATGGACATCATTGGTCCAATCACTCCGCCTTCGTCCCGAGGACATCACTTCATACTCGCAATCACAGATTACTTCTCCAAATGGGCGGAGGCTATTCCGCTAGCAGAAGTGAAGACTTCAAACGTGATCAGCTTCCTCAAGCATCACGTTATCTACCACTTTGGACTTCCCCGAAGGATCATCCACGATAATGGTCCGCAGTTCGCAAGCCACGCCTTCAATCAGTTTTGCGACAAACATCGCGTCCAGAATATTGCTTCAACGCCATACAACCCAGCGGCTAATGGTCTGGCTGAAGCATTCAACAAAATAATCATCAAGCTTCTCAAGAAATTCGTGTCATCAAACAAACGCGACTGGAATGAAAAGCTCTGCGAATGCTTATGGGCGTACCGTACCACAGTACGGACTGCCACCGGGAACACACCCTTTTCTCTGGTATACGGGAGTGAGACAGTTCTCCCATTGGAGACTCAAATCCCTTTACTCTGTGTCGCTCTCACCTATCGGTTGACGACAGATGATAATCACCATCGCCGACTACAAGAATTAGAAGCCCTAGATGAAAAGCGCCTATTATCTCAACAACGAATCGAGCTGTACCAGGCACGTATCCCCGGAGCCTTCAACAAGAAGGTTAAAATTAGAACATTCCAGGTGGGCGACCTCGTTCTGGCAGTTCGGAGGCCGATGGTTATGACTCACAGAACCGCCGGCAAGTTCCAGCCAAAGTGGGAAGGCCCGTTCATCATCGACGCTGTATTCTCCAATGGAGCTTACCGCCTCGCAAAACAAAATGGAGACTTGCTCATGTTGCCCATCAACGGCAAGTTCCTAAAGAAATACTACGTCTGAAATGACATCCTCCAAGGTGATGAGTTACGTACCCGCTGGTACTGCTGAACTCACATCCCGACTATAAATCTTCCAGGATGACGAGTTACGTACCCACTGGTACCGCTGAACTCACATCCCAACTACAAATCTGCCAAAAGTGATGAGTCATGTACTCTCTGGCACCGCTAAACTCATACCCCGACTACAAATCTGCCGAAGCAACGAGTCATGTACTCTTTCGTACTACTGAACTCACAGGCTGACTCCAAATCTCCCAGATTGTCGAATTATGTACCCGCAGGTACCACTGAACTTACATCCTAGCCACTACAGATAAATCTATATCGTATCTTTTAGGTAGTAAGTCATGTATGATTATACCTCTGAACTTTCTTCCTAAAAGGAGCTTCCCCCTATGATCCAATACCCGCACTCTCAGTGCACAAAAAAGGGTAACAGATCCACCAATTTTCCGAAACAACCACGTCTATGCTACCTCTGAGTTGTTTCCCTTCCACCAAAAACAAACCGCCCCCTTACATAGAACTTCCATGTCCTCATTACCTCTGAGTTGTTCTATATTCCCTTCATAGAGCCCCCTCCTGCCATGTCCTCATTACCTCTGAGTGGGAAGGCTCCATCGAAGAAACCCTCATATTTACCACGTCCTCATTACCTCTGAGTAAGTATGTTGGTTCTCTCTCGACTTATTATCCGTACCAAAAAAAACCCAGGGTACGCCAAGGATAATAGGCCCACAAATGTCCTCTGTTGACCACAAATGTCCTCTGTTTACCACAAATGCTGTACTAAGTTTCCTAGTACATGTCCCTCATTTCTCATCATGCCCCGGGAGCCCAGCTGCTCCATGGCATTCTTTCTCCCGATACCGGGAACTTCCATGGCCAACTCACTATGGAAATTTTCCAAGTGTCCCCATCAACTTGTTATCTGTACCTAAAACCAAGGTATACCCAAGGTAACAAGTCCACAAACAGTCCTCCAGTGGGGCAAATACCACAACACTACAGACACAACAAGAGGTAAAATGGAAGGGTAGAATAAAGCATACTCTTTTATTTGAAAGGCAAAAGGTACTACAGGATCTAGGGACCACGTCCCACTCAAGAAAGGAAAGCAATAAAAACAAAAAGAAGAAAAAAAGCCGACTATTGTTCGGCGATACATAACGCCCTGAGACGGTCCCTCAATAAGGCAGTCGACCTCTCAAATCGCTGTTTGGCCCGACGTTCGGCCTCCTGAGTTAGCAGCGCTGCATCTTCCAGAGGCGCGTGAGCTCGCCAGCCTTCCTCAAATTTCTTTAAAGCGTGTTCCAGATTGACAGAAGCTCTGGAAATCCTTTCGGCATCCTGAATAATCAGCTCCTTGTCTGCACGAGAAGCTTCAAGCTCAGACTCCAAGAAGACCAACTTCTTCTGAAGCTCGAGAATCTGCTCCCTGGTAGCGATTACCACCTGGGAGGCGGCCGCCTCCCGAGCCCTGCAAACCTCGCTCCGGTGGCTCAGCTGGTCGTACAGGAGAGACAGGTCGCCAAGGTCCTTTGTTATAGCCGTCTTAGACGTATCTCGCGCGAGCCTTATCTTATCCAGGGCAGTGGTGAGGAACTCCCGCTCCTGATCAATTGTTACAGATAAATCAGCTTGTCGCAGCACTTGAAACTGGGCCACCAGCTGATCAGCCTCCAACAGCTTGGGCTCCAAGAGCGCAGCTATCCCTTCCCCGCCAAGAAGGGCTTTGAGAATGTTAATTTGGCCTTGGGCGCATTGTCGGGCCAAGGCGAAAGGAGTCCCCCGCTCCACAGCAGCATCTACTCCTCTCTTCAAATGGCGGTGGAAACTATCAACCACATCCTACGACACCTCATCCAGAACTTCTGTAGAGGACGGTGTCAGAGGAAGTATGGCCGGCAGTGTCGAGAAAGACGCAACAGAACTTGCCGCCCCTGCCACAAGGAAAATAAAATCTGAGCGAAAGGACACTTGAACGGCGGCCAATTCCTCCTCCGCGGCCCGAACAATCTGGATACTCGGTAAGGCCGAGAGGTCAACCCCCAAAGTCATACGAGCAGGGGAAGATACAGGGACCATTGTCCCCTGACCAGGCGGTGCCGCCATATGACTTTCCGAACTCGATCCGACGGGAGGCCTCTCAAGACAAGCCAGAAGAGGAGGGGGCACGCTCCCCTCCACCAGATCCCCTCTGGCAGAGCCTACCATAACAATGTCCGTCATCGGCACTAAAAGGGCAGGACCTGTATGCCCAGAGCAACCATCAATCAGTCTAACCCGAAGGATGTGATGATAGAGTGAATGGGCCTCCTCATTAGTCAAAATTTGGCTTATCTTACCAAGGAAGGATCGCGGAGGCTGAGACTCGTTCATAACCACCATAGTCCCCTCACCTGTGACCCCCAAGCTAAGTTCAGCTGGCTCTTCTGCTCCAGCCGCCCCGGAAGGGGATACGACTGAATCAGCATCACCTTGATAAAATTTGGCAGTTTTGGGGACAGGTTCATCGGAGCCTCTGTCATCTGGGGTCGAGACCTCATTAACGTGAGATCCCTCGGCCGCCTCCGAAGGAGCCCCAGCAGAAATGATAGCGGTACACATGTCACTGATCAAAGTAGTCAGGGCCGGATCGACCTCGGCGGCCGGTTCTCGAGAATCTGACTCCTCTGACGCCTACGAGAGCAAAGGAAAGTGATTAGGCCATAGTGCAGAAAAAAGAAGGAGAAGAAAGTTATGATTCGAGTTACCTCAGAAACAGCGTCAACTTCCTCGATAAGTAGCCGACGGGATCTGACAGCAGCCCGTTTTATGGAATAAGTCATGTCAATATCAGCAGACTCACTCCTGCTCCGGTTATACGAAGGGCTAGGTACATCAGGTGGCTGATCTGCCACCACTTCATCGAACGCAATGGGCGACTGATCCGCCGCCACCTCGTCTAGAGGAGGGAGAGAGTCATCGGCACCTTGCCCGCCATCCTCTTCATCCGCGATGGTGGACTCCGAGTCCGGCACAGGAACTGTATTCGCCTTCCTCTTCCTCTTCTTAGACCCCTTAGGCTTCTCCGCCAAGCCAGTCCCCACAATAAAGCTGGTACTCGGGTCAAAATTAACGGGAGGCTTGCTCGCCGTAACGTGGTAGAGAGCCGCTAAATACAAAATCTCCCCTTGCGTCTCAGCGTCAGGGATCGAGAAACTAGCACGGGTATGAGAAATATTATAATAAAGCCAGGCTCTGATGCCATCCAGAACGCTGCCTTCAAAGCCCAGACAAGAGCTGGGACTCTCTAGGACCAGCTGGCTGTACCCAAACTGGCGGGAGAACCGGCTGGGCAAGTAAGGTTCTCGGTAGACGGTATTACGGTCACGATATGCTAAGTACAAGGGACGGATGTTACGCAACCAAAGAAGCATCCTCTCAGGTAAGAAGAGGGGAGGCCCAGTACCGTCAATATGTACACTCTCTACCTCCTCAGCAGAAAAGTGGGGAACAGACACGAAGAAGCTATATCCATCCACCCTCGCCAGCACCCTTCGACAGGCGGACATAGTGTTGTACTTCCAGGGCATCCGGCGGTACTGGCAGATAAAAGCATCGTCGTCAGTTACACCATCTTCTGGGCCAGGTCTCATCAAAGACCGACAGTGCATTAATAGCCACCCATCAGATAGTGATAAGGCAACTCGATTCGCTCAAAGTTTATCGATGTGTCACGTGCAATAACCCTGGATGAAAAAGTACGGAGGCCACGGTGTATACTGCACACCATGGCCGGAAGAAGAGCCCGTCTGACCCCGAAGGCCAGCTTCAAGGCAGGAAGGATAAAATTATGGCTGATTCTCTCAATAGAACCAGCTCCTCCTGAGACCACGCAATTTTGTAGCCATACCATCAAGAAGCCTACCAGGATTGCCTTCTCCGACAGTGGCTGGGTATCCTGATAAAATAATCAAAGGAATCAGTTTGACTCCCGAACGTGTCACTCAAGGCCTTCAATTTCTTGGCAGTTAATGCCAGATCCTGTACTTGCTCCCGGGTCAGAGGATTCCGGGGAGTAACCCGGCCTGAGGCACCTTGCTAAAAAAGGTGGGAGAGCCAAGACCTAGTATGCGAAAGGTTCCCTTACGAATTACTATCCTTCTTGGTCGTCTGCTGACAGAAACTGTGATGACACAGTAACTCCTGATAGACAGCAACGAAACCCGGATGTCATTGCTCCAAATCTTCGAACTCTTCGTTCGTCGAAGTATATACTTCAAATACTTCATTGCCCCAAGACAGCCTAGAGACGGCGTGCATCTCATGAAGAGGGAGACCAATCTCCCCCCCCCCGGCGCGAAGAAGGTCCTCGTCCGCCGGTTGTATATCTCCAAGAGAGCAATAAATAGCTCCTTGTTGATGGACAGTCCGTGACATGTACCCCGGATGGCGTGGTAGAGACCAACCTCACACAAGAAATCCCCATACTCTCGCAAAATCCACCCGATCAAATTGGCCCACGAGGGGATGGAGCGTATACAGTTCAAAAGTGAGAGTCGGCCAATGTGATAAGACCCTTTCCGAGCAAGTTGATTCAGGAAAGTGTCGGCTTGAGAGAATGAGAAGTTGGGACCTTGCGCATTTAAGAAGGTACCCGGGGCTAGCCCCATCACGGAGCGGCCGACCGGTTCCCTGCCCGCGTATGCCGATCCAACGTGCTTATTGTAGTGGATGTTACCAACAATCATTCCCAACCGGCTCGGGGTCAAGGATTCCTGCGTCCTCCTGTCCACCGGCAACATATTAAACCACACCAATGGGAAATGATGCTCCATCAGGGGGATGTGGATTACCCTTCCAGCAGAAATAAAGTTCCAATTCTCGGATATATCCAATACCCGAGAGTTCTTCACAGTCAGGGCATCTCCGAAGAAGAACGCCGGCTTCAGGAACTTTCCCTCCAATAGCCCTGAGTTCATCATGGCACAGAGAAAGTGAAAGGGCTGGTTCTTGATAAGAGTCAGCCTCTCCTCGGGCTCGTTCTGGGGCAGTTGTTCTACCACTTGACGGACTAGTTGGTCAAACCGAACTCCTATGGCAAATTGGGCCTGACCCACCAGGGGTTCTCCAGCAGCATTAACTGGCAAATTTACTAAAAAAACACAAAAGAAACAAAGTCAGGAGACAGCCAGAAAACATTTAGAGTTCATGCGGATCTGATTAAACGAGTCCTTATGCGGCTCGCTTTTTCACAGAGTACATGCGGCTCTGTTTAAAAGAGTTCTTATGCAGCTCACTTTTTTACAGAGTACATGCGGCTCTGATTAAACGAGTCCTTATGCGGCTGGGCTCTTTCAAAGTATGTGCGGCTCGGGTCAGACGAGTCCTCATGTGACTCTGTTTAGATGGGTTTGTATGCGGTTCTGATTTGCGAAATACTATGCGACTAAGTCCATTAGGAACTCATGCGATTCTGTTCAGAGGGACTCCATGCGGTTCAACTCTAAAGGTACCTATGTGGCCACAGTAACAATTCTCATACGGTAAAAAACATAGGGCATATCCCATGCGGCTCGGACATGGATCATACCCCATGCGGCTCGAACAAGGAGCATACCCCATGCGGCTCGGACATGAGACGTACATGCAACACACATGAAGATGAAGGCTCGCGCATAGAGCATGTGACGTAGCCACAACAGTTAGGGTGTCAAGCTCATGCAACATCCTTACCAGCAATGGTGGGGTGGACGTCGGGGTGAACTACGGGCACGTCGACTGGCGGAGGAGCTGCCACATTCGTCGCCGCAGACGAAGAAGAAACAGATTTCTTACCCTTCGCCGCCGCAGCTGACGAAGACGCTGCCTTTTTACCCTTCGCCGCAATAGTCTTCTTGGGAGCCATTGGTGATCGAAAGAGAGGATGACAGTTAGGACAAGAAGGGCTCGAATTGAAAGAGAAAGTAAAGAATTTTTTTCTCCTAGATTCTCCTATTTATAGGCGGACAAAAGAAGGGGAGGCACGTGGACCCATGGAAACGCTTCGGGTCATGTGCTGAACCGACTCCTAGGATTTCGCCCCTTCTCATAAAGGAGATTTATTCCAGAAAAGAAGATCTAAATATTTAATGAGCCGACTCTTGGGACTCCCTCCAAAGACGGCTCAAAATAAAAAACAAATCAAAAATCAATTAATGACGCCCACGTGGCAGAGAGGAGCCTATGCGGCCACACAGCTCATGCGGCCAGACAGTCCATGCGGCTCGAACATCCATGCGGCTAGGAAGTCCATGCGGACAGAACAAACCTATGCGACCATGCTTCTTATTCAAAGTATTTCAATTTTGCAAATTGAAAACTTTGAAGGGGGTCATATAGAAGCATGGAAAAGAATAGAAATGTCCATGCGGCTCAACCAAGAGAGAGTCTCATGCGGTTCAGAACTTCATGCGGCTCGAGAGGTTCATGCGGCTCCAATAGCCTCCAACATAGCTTTGCGGCTTGGGTAAAAGCCACGCGGCTTTATGTAACTCGTCCCCATAGCTAAAGGCCTCATTTAATGCTCTGGCACAACAAGGCAGTCCTGACATAAAGATGAAATTGACAGCTCTGACAGAAGGCTGTAATGATGACTCTGACACAAAGGTGCGATCTTCTTAGAGAAACAAAGAAAATCTCTACAGTTGGCACTACACACCAACTCCAAGGACTCTCTATATGGCTACAACTCTTCATGCGGTTCGAGTATGGAGACTCTCATGCAGTTCGGGCACGACGACTCTCATGCGGCTCGAGTATGGAGACTCTCATACGGCTCAGTCATGACGACTCTTTATGCAGATCGGTCATGACGACGCTCATACGGCTCGAGTATGATGATTCTCATACTATACGTGGCAGGATACGTATCAAGAGTCGATCATATCTCAATAATTCAGATCTACTGCAATTAAAGTAATCTCTAGATTGGGTCGAATCCCAATAGTCATAACAAACAGTGGGGACACGTGGCAGAGAATGATTCAGATTTATTTGTTCAGATTTACGGACATCAACAAATCATCATGATGCAGATTTGTTGCAATCAGCATTAATTACTCATAGGATTCGGCACAATCTACATTAATGATCCAGATTCATTATATTCAAGATTAATGGCCCAGATTGATTAATCAAGAGGCCGCCGACGTTTTGAAGGGAGACAATCATTGCGAACCCTAATGATCACCCCACTCCTATAAATAGCAAGGTGCCATTCCCTTGCAGAAAAAGGAGAGACAGACGCATACAGAGAGAGGGCACTACAGAGACATCCAGAGATCTATCAACAGAGGGCGCAAGGGAGTCTCCCCACACGTCCAAGAGCATTTCTTCACCGGAGCCAAGGCTACGTTTGACCGTCCAAGGAGTAAGGCAGAGCGGCCGTCGCTTTCCCGAGCCTCTATCGTCACCCCCCCCCCCGAATCTAAACTAAACAATTGTACTTAGACTGCTGTACCTAGGTTTTCGTCCCTAGGCTTTCTTTGTACGAGCGAGTTTGTATTGTGAAGTAAAAGTCCAGTCCTCCGATATAACTATTCTGTTCTTTTATAATCAATGGCAAACACTCCATCCCAACTCGAATACGTATAAGCTATCTAAACTATGGTAATATACCTAATCATGTCAAGACAGAACTCTCTCTTAATCCACAAGAAAAATATAAAACAAGAATGAACATTATGGTTCATGGTCTGCAGCCCACTAGTATATATGTCCGATTAGAATCCAAAGAAATAACATGAGTCTATAAAACTAGACTAACAAGCAGAGTGCAAATAATGGATATAAATATGTAATCACGTAAGATACCTGAATCTGAAGTATCGACTATCATCATGATCAGCTAACTAACTCTGTGCTATCAACTACCTGAAGAGATGTAACCACCACTTTTCTAAAATAAGGATATTTTGTTAATTATGTGATTTTATTTTATTTTGGATTAATTTATAATATTTCAATTGGTGTTGTGTTAGTAGTCGGTTTAACCTTAGCTAACCATGATTTGAGACTAACCATGACATTAGAAACCTAATTATTTGTCACACTAACTTTTTAATTTTAAAGATATTTTAGTCTCTATGAATTTATTTGAATTTTTTGTATTATTTGGATTTTTATTAATTTATTAATTAGAGTGATTGCTATGTGGTTTGATTGGTAGTTGGATTGGTGTTTTGGTAGTATAAGTGGTTTAACCTTACTCATCCTTGACTAGAAGTCTAATAATGTAATTAGAATCATATTTGGCCTTTTAAAATTAATTTAGGATTAATCTCTATTTTGAGAATAATTTAAATAATTTTTAAGCTATTTTTCATAAGCCTTTTTTAGCCTTTTTGACATGGGCCTTTTAAGCAACTTAGGAGTGCTTGGCCCATGTGCAAACCCTAACCCTAACACTCCCTTCATGTGGCCGGCCACAAGCAGCCCCCCTCTCTTATTTGTAAAACTCATAGCCTCCACAAGAGCAAACCCTAATTTTCCATTTTCTCTAAAACCCTAACTTTCTCATCCGGCATCCGTTTTACCTCAAACGAATTGCGTTGTGATCGTGGGAAGGAGGAGAACTTGCTGGATCATTGCTAGCAAGGAGTTAGAGGCATTTGCTCGAGAGAAGTGGTCGACAAAGCGCTCGAGGAATTCCTTTTATTGAGATTTCGACTGTCAATAGGTAAACCTCGTTCTACCTTTGTTTCTTCTGAATTTTCTCCATTATTGCATCCATATAGGTACCCTCGACCTGTGCATGAAATTTGGTAGGATTTTGGTTTCGTTTGATAGCGGTATCGGACACGTATTGGTCTTATGTAGCACGTGTTGGACAAAATGCCACTTAGAATTGAAAGTTGCTGTTTTGTGTTTCTATTTACACGAAATTCTTGCTAATATTATTTGGATCAACTTTCGTGAAGACGGATCTGGAATCGGCACGATTTCAGTGTCCGAAACGGACACGGATACGCGTGCACGAGGTCCGTGCACGGCCCCGTGCATGCCCTGCTGTCTGTGCGTCATAACTCGACGCACATGGCTCCATTTTTTATGAAATTTTATGAGCATATGGGGGCAATCTCTGCCCACATGCTCCAAAAATTTCAAGATGTTTCGTCGAGCGAGCGCAGAGAAATCCGACGTGCACTGGTCAGTCCGTACAGTGCACGTGGCTGAATTTTGCCACTGACATGACCTTCGTACGCGAACACGGCGCATCGAGGAACCGTTCTAGGAGCACGAGCACGTAGCCCTATACCTAGAGTATCTAAGTACCCAATACCGAGTCACAGCGTGGCTCGAATCGCGAGCCACGAGGCTCGACACGCGCCCACGGGCACGCACGTATGCGCACGCGTGCGCAGGCCGCGCGACTGTTCGTGGGTCGCCGTGTCGCGTAGGCACGATGTGGTGTCTTGTCAGCGTGTCCTAGCCCTACCTCGGGAACCTACCTAACTGTGTGCACGAGCACGATGCTTCTCATTGTGCGTGTGGCGCTTAATCGAGCGAGAACGCACGTGTACCTACCCTTCAACATACGAAATCGGTTTTCCGATACGCATTCCGTGGACACGACACGAACACAGTTTTGACTCTGTGAGTACCCGAACACGTCACATACACCGAGACCTTCGTACTTGTCGATTTTCGCGGGTTCTAGTGGTGTATTGTGCGAATTGGATCAATTTTTGAGATTTTAGGTTTTTGACAAATTGAATTTGAATAGTTTTGTAATAATTTGATTCTCTGACTTTTAACCATCAATTTATGAGTTTATGTTTCGTATATGTTATTCTGGACTTGCGGAAAGCGAGCTTTGGTTTTATTTTCTATTTATTTAACAGTTACGTATACATTTTGGGTTTCCCTATATATATATATATATATATATATATATATATATATATATATATATATAAATATATTCTATGTATATATATATATATATATTTTTTTTTTTTTTTATATTCTATGCATATATAAATATATTCTATGTATATATATATATATATATATATATATATATATATATATATTTTAAGAAAACCCCCTCAATATATTAATAACGGCTCTAAAAACCGAAGCCGGAACACGTATACAAGGCGCAAAAAGCCGAGGCCTATACAAGTATACCACAAAGGGGGGGGGAGGCGAGACTACCGTCGGGTTCTAGAGGGAGGGGAGAGCACTGACCAGAATGCACTCGGATTGTGGGAGCACAAAGTGCTCTGCTTATGGCATTGGCGGAGTACTTCCCGAATGAGCTGGTCGGCAGAGTATTGGTGACCTTCGTATCTAGCCTTGTTGCGATTCTTCCAAATTGCCCACGTAGCGGCCGCTGCGACGATATGGTGCCCATGGGAGGCTGAACCCCAGGAAGCCGCCAGATCATCGAAGCTTCCCCTACCCGGCTCGATGCTGAATAGCTGGTTAAGGTTTCTCCATATACTGTCTGGCAGAGTCCCCTGACAGAAGATGTGGTCAATGGTCTCCATCTGACGCTCAGAGCAGCAGGTGCATGCTGATGCTAAGCTGATCCCGATGGTGTTGAGGATGTCGTCGGTAGGCAGTTTCTTACTAATGACTCTCCACATAAGAAAAGACCACTTCTTAGGGATGTAGGTATGCCAATAGTACGCAATGGGTAGGTGCGGCTGCCCGGTTCCCTGGACATCGATTCTCGCCGACCTCACCGAAAATTCCCCCGACGCCTTGAGCTTCCATCTCAGCGCATCACCTTCGCCTCCGATACGTAGACCGCTCGCTTGGATGCTATCCGTCGCTTCGTTGCCGGACCATTCTTGAATCCGATCCCAGTTCCAGTCGTCGGTAATGTGGTTCCACAAGTCTCTGATTCTACTATCGCTCGGGGTCTCCGTGAGACTCGGGATCATGCTATCCCCGACCCACCTCTCCAGGAATGGGTCCGAGTCACCCGTACCCAACTGGAGTCTCATCGTTGGCTCGGCAAGGTCATGGCCGATAAGGATGCGACGCCAAGCCGCAGAGGATTTGCAGTTGGATGTGGCCATTGAAGGGTGGGTATGTTTGAAGTACCAGGCTTTCAAGAACCTGCTCCATAAGTTGTTGCTCGTGCGAAGTTTTCACCATAATTTCATCGAGAAATCTTTAACGATGTGAGTGAATTTAGTAAATCCTAAACCTCCTTCACCGGTAGGGTGAGCCATAGAGTCCCAGCTAGCCTAGTGGTGCTTATCTTGGTCGTTGTTATGCCCCCAGAAAAAAATACAAAAGATCTGTTCGATCGAGGACAGGACCTTCTTGGGCGGCGAGCATGCAGCCAGGGTATGGATGGGGATAGAGGTGAGCACGTGATTGATGAGGATCATCTTGCCACCTGGGGATAGGGTGGCATTATGCCACCCTTCAAGTTTCTTCCTGATTATCGTGGTCAAGTCCTCGAATATACCAGCGTTGGATCTCCCGTACACAAGAGGGCAGCCGAGATAGTTGAACGGAGGATGGGCAATGAAAAAGGATGTTAAGTTGGAAAGATTGATGGCGTGCTCTCTATTGGTGTTGTGGTGGGCATAGATAACCCTATTTGAGTGGTTGATCTTTTGGCCGGAGCATCTAGAGTACCTCTGCAGGGTGTTGTGAACCACTGCCACTGCTCCTTCATCCTCGGATAAGAAGATGAGTAAATCGTCTGCGAAGGCCAGATGGGTGATGATGGGGCACCCGCTGGATGTGTGATAGTGCTGGAAGTTAGGGGTGTTGACCATGTTGTTAAGGTTCCTACTCAGGGCATCGGCTGCTATGATGAAGACAGTAGAGGATAGAGGGTCGCCCTGTCTGACCCCGCGATGGGATTTGAAGAACCCCTCTTCTTGGCTATTGATGACCGTATAGAACTAGGAGTTGCTTATGGATCTCCATACGATGTTGGTCCAAGTTTCCGAGAATCCGAAGGCTCTGAAAACCCAGATCATAAATTGGCAATCCAGTCTGTCATAAGCTTTCTCCATGTTGATTTTGACAGCGATGTTGCCCCCTCTAACTGGAAATTTCAAGCAGGTGATTAACTCTTGGGCCAGCATAATATTGTCCTGGATGTTCCTCCCACGAACAAACCTGTTTTGCTCCTCCAAAATAATCTTGGGGAGAATTCTTGCCTTTCTGGTCGCGATGACCTTGGATATGATCTTGTTGATAAAGTTACAAAGACTGATGGGGCGAAAGTCGCAGAAGGATTCCGGGTTATCTATTTTCGGGATAAGGATCAGATTGGTACTAGAAATGGATTTGGGGTATATGGCACCTTCGAAGAAGGCGATAGCCGTTTCGGTGATGTCCTGCTTGATGATATCCCAGCATGTACGAAAGAATGCCCCGAAAAAACCGTCCGGACCTGGCGTACTGTGCTCGTTCAGAGCCCACGCAGCATCTTTAACTTCATGGCCTGTGGGTGGACGTTCCAATTGGGAGTTGTCGGTATCGTTAACGAGGAGGGGGATTTGGTCTAGGAATGGTCTATCTTTGTGAACTGTCTCTTTGGAGAATAGTTTGGAATAGAAATCCGTGGGAGCCGCTTGGATGCTCTTTTGGTCGGTAATGATGTTCCCGTTGTCATCAGCCGTTCGGTGAATCGAAAGCTTATGTCTGCGACCGTTAACGTAGGCATGAAAGTACTTCGAGTTTTTGTCCCCCTCGTTATCTCATTTCAACCTCGCTTTCTACTTCCAGAAATCAGTCTC
>JANAVB010023995.1:758016-780516 GCA_029216955.1 Iris pallida | reverse complement strand
ATAACATAACCTGGACAGATCTTGTGTGCTGATTGGGGCAGGGGATATTATTTATTTGGTTATGTGATCTACACATTTTATGTATAACTCCAAACTAGATTTAAGTCATGTATAACCTAAGCCTGTTTACATAACCAAACATGTGCTCTAAATCACGTAGTTAGTTCAGTTTTCTTCTCTATATCATGTATAACTATTTCCACTATATCAAGTTTCTTTATTTACAGTCTCTCTACTATTTCTTTACAACAATGCATGTATATTATTCTATAGATTGTTTCATATTTTCTTTCATGTTATGATTGTGTGAGAGATATGTATTCGTTCCTGTCCTGACTGGACCTGTTGAAAATATTACAGATGATGAGGATTGCTGCGATACTTACTATGGACCAGGCCTAGTTGACACAGGTGACCTGGATCAGCAGGATCCAGTAGTCGCTGAGGACTTGCCATTAGCTTGGTCTAGACTTTCTTATTATCTAGTTTTATGAGACATTTGACATTGTATCGAGATATTGTTTATGGTGTTGATAACACTGAGACTTTTCATTTTGTTGTATTTCTCTTGTGGATTTCATATCTATACTATCGTACTGATTATCTACCTCTAGATTTGTGATTGTATCCTCTTATGATATCCTCCGTTTAGAGAGTATATTATTTTGTGATAGTTGTGATTGTGACCTAGAATAGCGTTCTACCGCCGACACTGCGACGTAGGCTGGACGTATCCACTTCTCGTGCCCTTACACTGGGTGCGGGTCGTGACACATTTTTAGTGGTAGTCCATGCAGGTCCAGATTCGCATTAGTGCGATGTCGTGGTAGTAAGGCAACTCAGTTGTACTACTACGAGCCTGCTATAGAGTATAGAAAGTAAAGTGTTAGAATGAGAGGATACTCAATCACTGTTAGAATTCCTTGAGAGATTCCTGGGACGACCCTTGAGAATCTTATTTTAACTTCGATTTGAAATCTTTTCCCTTGACTTGATTCCCCCATTACTCCTTGTTATTGAAATTGATTTTGATGGATTCATTATTGAATTTTGAATCTTGATGATTAGTTGTTAACTTTGAGTTTGTATTTAAATATATATATATATATATATATATATATATATATATATATATATATATATATATATATATATATTTATCTTTATTTTATTTTTGGAATTTAGGGTATAACCTGATAACATACTTGATAAGGACAGTGAGAAAGGTAAATGTCTACTTTAATTGTGGATTTAGAATTTATCGCAGTCATACTGGCTAGCGTGACAAGGACGTAGAGCCTGATTTAGATATACTTATCCTAGTTATGGAATCTAGATTTTCTTGCAGCCATAACGGTTGGTGTGGTAAGAATTCTAAATAACATGATTATAGGGTGTATACCTTAGTTACAGACTATATTGTTTATTGCAGCTATGCTTACTGGCGTGGCAAAATTCTAGCAACATGATTTCAGGAAGACTTGTATGGTTATCAGATTATATCTTAAAATTGGTTCATTCCTTTTGAACAGATGAGCAAGAACAAATTTTATCATTATTTTGTTCTTGCCATTATATTATTTATTTATTACCATTTTTCCTTATCTTAGTTAATCTGTCCCAATTACATCAATCACCTATCTCGTATCTAAATATGTCATCTATAGTTTGAAACCTTTGAATCTCCATACCTTTTTACCTTGGAAAGGTCGAGGAAGTGACGTAAATCATGTAGCTCGAAAAGGACGTAATTTATTATCTCATGATAATCTAGGTAGGAATATAATATGATGGACCTTGATATAGAATTCTGAGATAGAGATGTGGTAAAGATTGGGAATAAAATCAAGAGATCAATGTTATCAATTAGAAACAATCACACACAGAGAAATATTTGGATACAAATAATTTATAGATGCATTTCTTAACTGACGAAGATATTCGAGGTCGACATAGTTTGAGGACTTGGATAATTTTTGGTTATTAATTCTTGAGACGTTTACTTTAAGGCTATGATGTTCAATTTAGGGATTTAGTAATGGAGGAGAGATTTTAACTGTATCGATGACAATACGAAATTGAATAAGATATTGTAAGAAAATGGTTAATAACAGAAAGAACACGAGGATTTTGAGTTATAGAAAATATAGAGATTTTTGAGAAAATTTTAAATTTAAGGAGAATAATATTTGAAGGTGTACATTGAAGGAAATATGAAGGTTGATTTTATAATGGAGAATAAGTTTTGTAAGACCTAGTGGTTTTAGATTAAATAATACGAGGAGAGTAATTTGAACAGTTCAAGGATTTCATAAAACTTGATTTAGAGGTTTCGAATCTAATTTAAGACAAGGTGGAAGAATTTGGATTTAAAGATGATTAAGTGGTTAGTATTGAGTGCTAATAAATAAAAAGATATGCTTCATGAGTAATGTTTTGGAATTTAGGAATTGAGCCTATGATGATCATGACAAGGTCCAATCTTCATAACGAAAGGGTATAAATTCTTGGTGGTAGTCATATAAAGGTTGATTTTCATAATTGGACTTATGAGATAAAGATATGATTGGCAAATGATGATTAGATAAGCTTGATGGTAACAGAGAAAGATGATTAACTTGACTTTCCTACGAAACCTTGTCTTTTGTTTTCCCTATCAAAAGGAGGAAATTGACTTACTCCATATCTTTGAATTATCCTTTAAAAGTTTTCAATATCATTGAATCCTAACTCCCTTGATCACGACCAATCGACTTTGGTCAGCTTTCCTTATTATATTAATATCTTGGGTCATACTCAATTGAATTAAATTTAATTGTGACCTGGATCTCCATCCTTGGATGCTCATGCTCAGACTTCGCTGACCTTGTTCCCCATCTTGCCTAAATCTTAATTTACCCAGAGATTGATGAACTTAGATCATGTCGGGACTAAATTTCCTTTATATATATATCGTGATTGGATTTCAATGCTTTTGACAGCCGTGCTTTAAACTTTCAATTTCGATCATCTTTAGAATAGTAATGCTTTATAGTTAATTCCTAGTTGTTTTTTTAATAATTATCAGTTTTCATATAGGATGATAGACTGCCTTACAGTCGATGATTTATTGTCTTCCTTATCTTTTTCCAGTATGGCACCCATGACCAGAGTCTGTCCCCAATGCACAGTTGCATTTTCGGATGAGATCGAGATTGTACTTCCCCTTTTCATTGCTCAGGAGGTGTTAGCAGCCTCACCGGAGAGTTTTCCTCCATCTCCTATCCTTCAGGAGAGGACTGCAGTTCAACCGGAGACTGAGGGCCTCCCTTTGCCTCCTGGAGTGGTACCCCATGCCATTCCTGATGGGGCTCGGATTTACAGACTTCTTCAGGATGTGTGGAAGGTACAGAGACTTCAGGCTAAGCTTATGAGAGAGCAGAGTCTCAGTATCCAACTGTTGTGGGATTACATGCATTCGAAGGGAGAGCCTAGTCCCAAGAGAATGAGGAGCAGTATATACCCAGAGCCTCAGAAGTACCCCAGCTTCCAGCCTATACCAGCCTATCCAGTTCAGATTCCTGTCCAGCAGAGGCCAGTTGAGCGAGTGCCTACCTGTGCCTTCTGTAAGAAGCCTGGGCACGTATGGAAGGACTGTAGGAAGAGATTAGGATTGTGCCTATTTTGTTGGTCAACTACACACAAGATACGAGACTGTCCTACTACACCTGCCCCTAATCGAGGCCTACCTCCAGGAGAGAGTTCCAGCTACCAGACCTAGTAGAGGTGAGTTCTTGACCTATACCTTATCCTATCTTGATGATTACTGTACCCTACCATATTGTTTGTATGTTTTAATACCTTATGACTACTTTGATCTAGTATGACTATAATGACTAGATGATAAGACCTCAGTCTGATATTACCTGCCATAACCCTGTATGATATCTTTCCAACTGCATGATTTAGATAAGTTTTCTTAAGACTATAATTGTTGGGGGTTTGAACTAGAAGGAGTACGATCACTTTAATTTTGAGGACGAAATTATTTTAAGGAATGTAGATTTGTAACCACCACTTTTCTAAAATAAGGATATTTTGGTAATTATGTGATTTTATTTTATTTGGATTAATTTATAATATTTCAATTGGTGTTGTGTTAGTAGTCGGTTTAACCTTAGCTAACCACGATTTGAGACTAACCATGACATTAGAAACCTAATTATTTGTCACACTCACTTTTAATTTTAAGGGTATTTTAGTTACTATGAATTTATTTGAATTTTATGTATTATTTGGATTTTATTAATTTATTAATTAGAGTGATTGCTATGTCGTTTGATTGGTAGCTGGATTGGTGTTTTGGTAGTATAAGTGGTTTGCCCTTAGTCAACCTTGACCAGAAGCCTAATAATATAATTAGAATCATATTTGGCCTTTTAAGATTAATTTAGGATTAATCTCTATTTTGAGAATGATTTAAATGATTTTTAAGTCATTTTCATAAGCCTTTTTTAGCCTTTTTGACATGGGCCTTTTTAGCAAATAAGGAGTGCTTGGCCCATGTGCAAACCTAACCCTAACACCCCCTTCATGTGGTCGGCCACAAGCAGCCCCCCTCTCTCATTTATAAAACTCATAGCCTCCACAAGAGCAAACCCTAATTTTCCCTTTTCTCCAAAACCATAACTTTCTCATCCGGCATCTGTTTCACCTCAAACGAATTGCGTTGTGATCGTGGGAAGGAGGAGAACTTACTGGAGCATTGCTAGCAAGGAGTTGGAGGTGTTTGCTCGAGAGAAGTGGTCGACAAAGCGCTCAAGGAATTCCTTTTATTATGATTCCGACTCTCAATAGGTAAACCTCGTTTTACCTTTGTTTCTTCTGAATTTTCTCCATTATTGCATCCATATAGTTACTCTCGACCTGTGCATGAAGTTTGGCAGGATTTTGGTTTCGTTTGATAGCGGTATCAGATACGTATTGGTCTTATGTAGCACGTGTTCGACAAAATGCCACTTAGAATTGAAAGTTGGTGTTTTGTGTTTCTGTTTTCAGAAATTCTTGCTAATATTATTTGGATCAATTTTTGTGAAGACGGATCTAGAATCAGCACGATTTCAGTGTCCGAAACGGACACAGACACGCGTGCACGAGGTCCGTGCACGGCCCCGTGCATGCCCTGCTGTCTGTGCGTTATAACTCGACGCACAGGGCTCCGTTTTGTGTGAAATTTCATGAGCATGTGGGGGCAACCTCTGCCCACATGCTCCAAAAATTTCACGATGTTTTGTCGAGCGAGCGCGGAGAAATCCGACGTGCACTGGTCAGCCCGCACAGTGCACGTGGCTAAATTTTGCCACTGACACGGCCTTCGTACACGGACATGGCGTATTGAGGACCCGTTCCAGGAGCACGAGCACGTAGCCCTATACCTAGACTACCTAGGGACCCGATCCCGAGTCACGGTGTGGCTCGAATCACGAGGCTCGACACGCGCCCACGGGCACGCACGCACGCGCCCGTGCGGCTGTTCGCTGGTCACCGTGTCGCGTAGGCGCGATGTGGTGTCATGTCAGCGTGTCCTAGCCCTACCCCGGGACCCTACCTAGCTGTATGGACGAGCACGAGGCTTCTCGTTGTGCGTGTGGTGCTCAATCGAGCGAGAACGCACGTGTACACACCCTTCGACACGCGAAATTGGTTTTCCGATACACACTCCGTGGACACGACACGGACACGGTTTTGACTCTGTGAGTACCCAAACTCGTCACATACACCGAGACCTTCGTACTTGTCGTGTTTTGCGGGTTCTAGTGGTGTATTGTGCGAATTGGGTCGATTTGTGAGATTTCAGGTTTTTGACAAATTGAATTTGAATAGTTTTGTGATAATTTGATTCTCTGACTTTTAACTATCAATTTCCGACTTTATGTTTCGTAAATGTTATTCTGGACTTGCGAGAAGCGAGCTTTGGTTTTATTTTCTATTTATTTACCATTTACGTATACATTTGGGTTTCCTTATGTATATATATATACATGTATGTAGTATATCAAATATATATATATATATATATATATATATATATATATATATATATATATAATATATATATATATATATATATATATATATATATATAGCTTTGTATATATGTAAATAGGTTATAATGAGAGCTCGAGGTACTGATTTCCAGAATTGGGATCACATCTCGGATTTGTGTAACCAAATCCCTTTACCTATAAGTATATATATATATATATATATATATATATATATATATATATATATATATATATATATATATGTATATGGTGTTGTGCCTATGTATATATATATATATGTAAGCTTTCCTTTTAATGGATTTTTTTTTTTTTATATAAGTATATATATATATATATATATATATATATATATATATATATATATATATATATATATATATATATATATATATATATGTATATATGTAAGCTTTCCTATGTATATATATATGTATATATATATGTAAGCTTTACCTATAAGTATATATATATATATTTTATATATATATATATATATATATATATATATATATATAATATATATATATATATATATATATATATATATATATATTATAAAGTATTCTACTAGCTAGTTTTTTATAATATATCTATAAGTATATTTTAAAATGGATATTTGGGCTTGGAGCCATGAGAAATATTTTGGGCTTAACAACTTTTATAAAAGTATACATACGATTTTATTAGCCTTATGTTAATAGAAACTAATTTTAGTAATGTGGGCCTTTATGCCTAAAGTATATATATACAATATTTTCAAAGTGTAGTATATTGTGGACTTTTCTTTAATAAGAAGCAAATAATTTTCATAAATAAATTTTATATCGTTTCTAATATATTTATAAATAAAATATGAATATTTTCTAAAGTATCATTTTGGCTAAAATGTTATTACTAGATTTTATTCTAACTATAATTTCTGGGTAGCTATAAATATTTTCCTAAAATAAATATTCTAATAGATCTTCTAAGAAGGGGTATATATTATTTGTTACGGGATTATCTTTCTAAATAAATTTCCTATTCGATTAAATCATTAATCACGACTAATTGTATTCCTTTCCTTGCAATTCCAAAACTTCTCCATATCGACCCTAGGCTAATCGGACTATCCTAGACTCAACGAAATTATCGGTTTCACCAGCAAAGGACCCCAGACAGGTACATAATTCAATTCATGATAGTTTTCCCTTTCATATTATATATATGCTCTTTCCTGCTTTGCTGACACACTTGTTAAACGGGTTTGTATCATGGATCCTACATATTATATTTTTTGTTTACCACCTATATGATTGTCGTGTTCATGACTTGTTCGAACCCATAAGTACTAGTCGGACGGAGAAATATCTTAGTAGACATGTGAACTACCCCATTCTATCCTCCGTGTCTTTCGTAGAGAATAGTAGCCGCACACTTCACGTACGGGGATGCCAAATTTATCCCTAGCCGTTTATACGTCGAACCCGATATTTCAACACGCATAAATATATATTGCTTCACTTGTTCATCCTGTGTCTCCATGTTTCCTTCTAGTTGTTATATTTTGTTATAGAGTTGCCTATTCACTTTTCTACTAAAACATGATGCCTGTTACTTTTTAGATTGAATTCTCATATGCTATTTTTAGTTCTTGCAAATTCTATCATGTCTTGAATAGCTTGTCATATGTGTGCTTGTTCCATTCCTAACTGGAAACCAATATTTTTTAGGTTAGTCATGGCTTCTCTTAGCATTGGAAGATACTGGTGTACTTGTAGGCTAAAACCTAGAGATTAGTTAGATAGAGGTGTTGTAGTCATTTTCAATATTTGTAAAAGCTTTGTAATTTTCTTTAAAATGTAAAACTTATGCAAATTGTAAATTTGTTAGGTTGTGAATGAGCAATAAAGTTACTATTTATAAGACTTTGAGCAGTGTGGCTAGATAGCATTCAACTGCCGACACTGCGGCGTAGGCTGGCTTGCGCAAGCACTCGCATCCAGAAAAGGTGGTGCGGGTCATAACAGGCTCATGACAGGGATCCTTTGACAGAGCTTAACATATTCTTTAGAGATATTTCTTCTACTAAGTTGCTTGTCGATCGTCTAGAAAAGCAAGAGAAGGATACTGCGGTAACAATGTGCAAGCTTGAAAGGGGGTTCCCTCCTGGATTCTTTGACTCTATGGAACATTTGCTAATTCGTCTTTCTTATGAGGCATGTATTGGTGGGCACATCGGTTATCAGTGAATGTACTCGTTCGAATGACATTTGAACCCCCTAAAGAGATAAAGGTGAAAAATAAAGCACGGGTTGAGGGTTCTATTTGTGAAGCTTATGTTCTTGAGGAGATTACCAACTTTTATTCCATGTATTTCAAACCTCATGTTGCTACTAATCGAACGAGACCCCGAGAAATGACGACATCTTCCTGGAATCTAAAAATGCAATACTGAAAGTATTTAATACATTCAGAAAGCCTTCCAAAAAAGTAAAGAAGTGATTTCTGAATGACGATGAGTTAAGGGATGCTCAGTTGTATATATTACTTAACTGCGATGAGGATGAAGTGGAGAAGCTCGAGGGGCAAGTAATTAATACGTCCATGTTTTACGTCATCTCAAGTAAGAGTATTCGATTTTTGTTACACTAATTAGCCAATGTATTGTTATTTTTTTAGCACATTTAATGATGAGGTGAGGTCGAGTAGACTATACTTAACAGATGAAGAAGTATAACATCAAATAAGATGTCATTTCCCTTCATTATTGAGTGCATATGTAAGTAACTTGGTAATTACTTTTTGTATATACAATTTATATAATAATTAACGTAACGTTAAACTTAATTTCTTATCTTGTGGTATTTAGATCGATCATCCAGATGCAACACTAGAAAAAGAATCTATTAGAACTTTAGCCAAGGGGCCAATTTATAGCATCGAAATCTGGCCAAGCTATTATGTAAATGGGTTTAGGTTTAAGTCAACAAATGCCCCGATTAGAGAGCTTTCTAGATCTTGATTCCACAAAAAATAGTTGTTTGTGTATCAAATTTACAAACTACAAAGATGTCGATCCATGCAATAATTTCTATGGCATCTTATGGGAGATTGTTGAGTTGACATATAATTATGGCATAGAGCCTATTAAGATCGTGTTATTCAAGTGTGATTGGTTCGATCCGATCCAAGATCAAGGTTGGAAAATAGACAAGCATGGTCTCGTGGATATAAACTACCGACGTCGATATCAAGACTACGAACCATTTGTCATATTAAGTCAGGCTCAGCTCGTGTAGTTCAAAATTATCCTATGTTGACCCAAACTGAATCACAGTCAACTTAATTTAGAGTATTAACAAATGATATATGATATGATCCAATACGACACATCGGGCTCAAGACAGAACATCGTCTACAACGTATCAAGTTCAAGACAAACGTCATCAACAAGTTGATATATTAAAAATGTACTTGTACTTAGTCTGTAATTTTTTCATTTTATTGAGTCTAGGAACATGTACGTTGAGTTACACTGAGTCATCTCAACCCTAGACTTACTTCTCCAAGCTCCACCATATAAAACAAGACAATCCCTGAACCAAACCAAACCATTCTAGCCTACATAAACATTCTGACCCAAGGGAATGAGAATTCGGGCCAAACTCTGCCCTAGGCAGAATTCGAGCCGAACACTGCCCCTAATTTTCAAGATGCTAATTTTTAGGAACACCATGATCCAAGGTGTCCAACGTTCAAATTTTTGAATATTTGGGACAGAGTTCTGGCCGAATTCTGCCTCCCCAAACAAGTATAAATATGGCTTGAATTCTCTCATTTCAAATCATCTCTCACTCTCAATCTTCTAAGCCTTATACATTCTAAGCCTTACTCTTCCAATCTACTAGCCACAAAACTTCCTAAGCCTCAAAGTGCTCAAGTTTGACTCAGATAGAAGTTCTGTGCAAGAGTTAAAAAGAAGTCACTTGGACAATTCAAGTTTCGCCTCTGCGAAGTTGTAAGAAGTTGGCGTGCTCTTCTGAGTAAAGGCATATGTGTGTACCCTATTTCACAAATAGTGATTTCAATCCTGAGCGAGAGTTCTCAGGCCTGGACTAGTCCTCCACAAGTGAAACCAGGTTAAATTGCTATGTTTGCGTATCCTCTTCTGATCTCTCTTAATTTCCACATTACTACTCTGATTATATAATTCTAGTAGTTTCTTCTGGACTGGCATAGAGTTGATTTTAATTGGTTATTTTTGACACAAAATCTATTTACCCTCCTCTACAGTTGCTACACGTTACTTCAATTAGTATCAGAGCTCTGTTCTCTTGATAATGGATTAACATCCTAAGCTGATCCCTGGCAACCCACGACCTATCTTTACCAACTATTGTGAAGGACTGTCCACAAATAGGCTACCCCTATTTGATGGAACCAACTACACATATTGGAAGACCAAAATGTGTTTCTACCTAAAGTCTCTAGACTTTGATTTATGGACCATAGACACAGATGGTTATAAGAAGCCTGTTAGAATTATTGTTGAGGGAATCTCATAGATAAACCCCACGACAAATATACTGAAGAAAAGAAACAAGCTAGTCTAGATGCTAGGGCTATTAATGCTCTCTTCTGTGCTATAGACAGGACTGAATTCAACAGGGTCTCTACATGGTCCACCTCACACGAAGTATGGAAGCTTCTAGAGGTAACCCATGAAGGAACCACACATGTTAAAGAATCAAAAATCAGTCGTCTAACACAAGAGTATGAAGCATTCAAGATGAAGCCCAATGAGATGATCAAACAAATGATTACTAGATTTCTCGACATCGTCAACCCTCTATCTTCCCTCGGTAAGGACTACTCCAACCATGAGAAGTTACGCAAGGTGCTAAGGGGACTAACGAAGAATTGGAACCCTAAAGCCACGACAATCATCGAAGGCAATGATCTCACCACCATGTCTCTGGAAACTTTGGTGGGCAAACTGATGATGCATGAGCTCGATCTCAAAGACTTTGAAGAAACGGCTCCAAAGGAAAAAGAAATGCTCTAAGAGCTCATCGCCGAAAGGCTGCTCCAGAAGAAATAGACGACAATGACCCCGAAAGTGATGATCAAGCACTCATGGTTTGCAACTTCAAAAAGTTTCTTCGTTTCAACCAAAGAAGAAGGAACAACACAAAGACGACGATGAAGAGACTATCTGCTTCGGCTGTAAGAAGACGGGGCATGTCAAGAAAGATTGCCCTACAGCAAATAAAGGAAGCCGATATGAAAGATCGTACAAGAGGCCAACCTCTTGAAAGTATGGCAACACAAGTATCTGGCACGAGAGCGAAGCCAGTGACTTAGAAGAAGAAGAGGACTCTCCCCAAGATACAGCAAACGTTTGCCTAATGATAACATCCAAAAAGGTAACAAATGATCGACTTGATGAATATACTTTTGATGAACTTGGAGATGCTTTTAGCGACTTACTTGAAGATTACAAGAAGATACTTAGCAAGTATAAAGACTCATGAAGTTGAGATTCATAGACTTTCATGTTTACTTAATAATTTTAGAGACACACCACCCACGGAGAATACTGAGGAGGCTATCCAAGCTTAAATTAAGCTTACACGATGCGCTTATTGAGAAACAAATACGTGATATTACAGCACTCAATAAAGAACTCTTAGACGACACTACAACAAAAATACCTTTTAATGACGGCTAAAAACCGTCATTAATTAAGAACCATGACGTTTTTTTCTTCAATCCAACCGTTATGAAAACGGGTGTTATAAATGTTTTTGAAAGCGTTATAGATAATTCTTCCAAAAACGTCATTAATAGGTTGAATTTCTGCTACGTTTTATTTTCAAAGCGTTATGGATATTTATGTAAAACCGTTATGAATAGTTAATATGGTTTAGAAGTCAGGACATTTTGAAAGCGTTATGAATAGATGATCTGTATATGGTCATTGTATCACATTTATAAGCTCTATACTGCATGTTATACATTCCAAACGCTGCTCAATTCAATTCGAAAACAACCACTTTGATCCATATTCACAACAAAACATTGAAATGTAATATAAAGTACCATTCTCCATTTCATTGTCTCAAAATAGGGTACATCAACATCTCACAGATATAGAGTACTTTAGCTAGCTACATTTCATTGTCTCAAAATAGAGTACTTTAGCTACCATTATACATTTCATTTGCGAGCAGCTCTGCTTCCGCCCATTCCTCCCATTCCGCCCATGCCTTCAATAATGACTCGAATATATCGAATGGATTGCTGAAATCCTGAAAGACGTGTTTTCCAGATATATTAGATTGCATTAAATATGAGGGTAATGAACCAATTAAGGACAATGAGTTCAAATTATATCCATAGATACTGAGATAGTTGAAGGAAAAAAAGACTTACTTGCTCTGAAAGAAAGTGTGCAGAAACTGAATTCAAAGAATATGAACTGAGCTTATAATCCCTTTGCATGGCCTGTGCACAAATATGATGCACATCAAAAGGGATACGTATGCGAAGAGATTCTTACACGAACAAAAAAACAAATTGGTTCAGCATTTATTGAGATCAACATAATAAAAAAAAATTTATCAGGACCTGAAGCAAGTCAAACTGTACTCTTCCCTCAACAGTCACTTCTTTGCTTTCTCTAACTCCATATTGTCTGCAAGGAGCATCAGATGAGAATTTTAACACAAGAGTTCGTAAAAATAAAGAACTGTTTTGAGATGATTTGGACATGCAACAAGGACAAGTTGATGCACAGGTTAGTAGGAGCGAGACTGTAGTTAGGGTGCAGATAAAGCTAGGGGTAGAGTGTAGACATAAGAGAATACGGATCGAACTCTGTAAAAGCATTCCTATATAACAAGAGTTCACAACCTCTCTTGCAACTTTTGTTTATCATAATCAGAGTGCTTGCATCAATTGCTGACCTCAAATGTCATAACAGTAACCATCAATGACATAATCATAAAAATAACACTATTCTAATTGTTGTCGACCATTAAAAAAAAAAGGAAAGCATGGAACTATATAGAAGGTAAGGCACAGAACAAACTTGTTCCGATCACTCTTCAATGGACTTCTTGTCACCAGCTCCATCAAGAATAATAGTATCTTTGGAAATTGTCACCTGAACAAATGACAAGAGACAAAAAGTCTAGGTAAATAAAATCTTCTCATCTCAAATTCTTCAAACGAATAAATGCATGAGGTTCTATAGTAACATTTTATTGTGAACATTATATAGAATACACATATCAAAGTTAGCTATGATCCCAAAAATAGGATTTCCTACAAATTATATCTTCCTCGAGATTCATGCCAAGTTCATCAGTTATGAGCTACAATAAGAAAGAAACTACATTATGAATTGCATTACGTAAACTTTTAGCCAAATGGAACAGAAACTAGAAGAAATAACACACATCAGCCCAGTTAAAACAGCAAGATCCTACAAACATGATTTTTTTCTCACCAAACCCAAGAGCTTTAATGGCACAAACCTATATTATATGATTCTTATTCTAAGAATATGATAACTACGCGGATGCAGATTCATAGCTAAACAAGCGAAACATTTACTCTGAAATAAGAAAATCGAAACCTTAATTCCAGCACGAAGCTTGTGGATAAGAGTAGCCAGTGCATCACTTTCAACATCTTCAGCAACAATAAGTAGAGGTCATTGTCTCTGAAGAAAAAAAGAGTATTCCTATATTAGTACAAGAAATCCTTTTTGAGTAGTTCCTAACAAAACAAGAAGTAAAAACATAAGAGAAGTCATGTCCATTCAAAGCGAACTCTAGCACCTTCAACACATACTACAATTACTTTATCTACCTGTAGTAAAATGTAAAGTATCAGTCCATGCAAAATCTTGCTTGCAATTAAGACTCATCTCAAGAAACTATTAAGCTACAAATGTAGTCAAAATATATTGGACACTAAAATTATGGATCGATGTAAGAGAAAGATGTCGGAAAGAACTACCTTGAGAATGAATTCTAGAACAAGGCATAGGAAAACATTAGTTGTAACTCTACAGATGGTCACAAGAAGCAGAAAGCAAAATATTATGAAACGACATACTTGTTTAGTGACATATAGTATGGCTTTTGTGGGAAGAAATCAACTAGCATATTAATATGTTAATTTCTTAAGAATAACGATAACATGGGTTTGATCATGGAGATGTACTGAAATAGGAAAAAAAAGAAGGACCAAACTAAGTAGATTATTTAGTATAAATATTAAACAAGATCACAAGCATTAAAACTAGAATTATATTTGAGTTTTTGCACAACCAACATATTGAGAAATGATCGTATGCAAATATTTCATTGACAGACAAAATAAAGGAAACAACTATGAATTGACAAGTGATGGAAACTAAAATTTGGCATATCGTTCACAATCTCTACTTACTAGAGGTAGATGATACCTAAAGGGAGTTTGCACCATATAGATAATAATGAAGCGGTTGATGATCAAGATAATGACTGGATTAAATGTAAATAAAAACCATTCCATCTCAAACTGATACAAGCAGCAACATTAAAAAATATTCCATCTTAAACTGATTAGTATAGGCAGCAGCAGCATTGGGATAGGCAACAGCAGAATTAGCTGAAATTAGTGAAACACACTGATAACCCATTGATACTATAAATATGGGAGCAAAAA
The DNA here is from genome assembly GCA_029216955.1 of Iris pallida. Taxonomy (NCBI): domain Eukaryota; kingdom Viridiplantae; phylum Streptophyta; class Magnoliopsida; order Asparagales; family Iridaceae; genus Iris; species Iris pallida. The sequence continues at coordinate 765,766 of JANAVB010023995.1, read as the reverse complement.
ATCTAGGCAGCTCATAGCCAAGGATAGCCCACTCAATATTGGAGCTGAATAATAAGTCTTCTTCCAACAAAACCATAGATAAATATTCTCATATAAAACATGAAAAAATAATGCCATAGATTACACTCAAAGAACACATGAAGAATAAATTCAACCTTCCTCTTTCTTGTCTAACATATGTTTTATGCAATCAAGATATCCTGGGTTGGAGTAATCCCACCTAATTCATAGATAATACTCAAAATATATTGAAATTGTAAGTATAGCTTAGAAAAAAACACAATGATACCCACTGATATCCAAAATTGGAAGCATAACTCATATAAATTGGAAGTATAACTCATAGAAAATAACACACTAATACCCACTAATATCCAAAGTTAGAAATATAACTCATAGAAATAGGAAGTCAACTCATAGAAAATAACACATCGATACCTACTGATATCCAAAATTGGTAGTATAACTCATAGAGGTAGGTAAATATCCAAAATCTAGAAGCTAGAAAAACACTAATACCCACTCTCAAAGAATAAAGTGACACATACTGATACCCACTGTCAAAGGGTTCAAACCAGACTCTGAAGAGTTAAGCATGATACAAATTCTCAAAACTTAAAATTACTTTGGTTCCATACTTAATTGGAAGAACAAATAAACCAAATAATATCATAATTTCCATTTTGCTGTAATAAGAAGGATAACAACAAGAATATGATAGTGTCGGGTTACAAATATCATACAAATGTGTGTGAAAATCGAGAAAATACAACTGGACTTATGCAATCAGACTGCAAATTGACTCTGCTCATACTACAACTTACAATGAAATAAAGACTACAATTCTTAAAAACAGATAGCTAGCAACAACAAGTTGTTGAAAATACAAAGTAATAAAATTTTACCAGTCCAATACCATGGTATGCACTATGTGCCTACAGAGACGAAGCAATCAATTTTGATATCTAATTCTATTCTATACACAAAGAGCCCACATATATAGCAAGGCTGAAACCAATTCACAGAATTAAAATTCAATCCAGCTCCAGCATGTCAATGAAATAACTCAAAGAAAGTGACAAGAATATGTACCAAAACATTCCGAACACCATGACCTCACATATTACCTCAATATATGCAGAGTTGATTGCTCGTTGAGCTTCTTCCATAGCAGTATCAAAACCAAATGTCTTATCCATCAGGAGTATATCATTGTCAATAGTTTTTGGCACACCTACAATTGAGACTTTCATTCCAAGAAAAAAAATCAAACTTCAAGGAAGGATCGAACAATTGAGACCGTGTCCTATACATGGTGTCGTGTTCAGATAATCGTGTGTTGTACTCGTGCACTTCTCTACTACCTAAAGGCTAAAAGTCGTCCGTGTCATGGTTTTTTTCCCAAGAAGAACACACCATAGAAACAATTCGTTAGCAAAATAGCAATAAAACAACTGCAATCGAAAGTCAAGATGCAAACTTTAACCAAGAATCGAGATTCCGAGGAGCAACGAAGCGATGAAACCGCACCTGAACCGGACGTCGAGAGGGTCCTGGTCCGGGAACATCTCCGACAACTCGTCATAGACCCGGTTGGCGCCGCCATCAGCACAGAGGTGCAGCTTTGCTGCTCTAAATACGGAATCGAGAAAGAAACCTCCAAAACTTAGAGAAAGGGAAAACTTTACAAACCCTAAAAAAGAAAACCAAGAGAGAGAAATGAACCGTGCTTCCAGAGGAGGGGAAAGAAGTAGGAGACGTGCTGGTTGAGGACGACGAGGGCGTACGTCAGCGCGGGGCCATCGCTCGTCGGAGCAGCAGAAGGGGACGATTGCGGAAGGATGAAGGAGAGAGAGGAGAGAGTGGCGTGGTAGAGGAACTTGCTTTAAATTAGGGTTGCTCGTGAAGGAGAGATGAGAGGGTGGCAGAGTGGAGGCAGACGGCGGAGGCGAGGCAGGAGAGCGGTAGGGCTTCTTCGAAGGCCTTGGGGGAGTAGCTGTGGAGCTTCTTGGTTTAGGCTTTTTTTTAAGTGCGGGAGAAGTACGGGAGAGTGGAGGTTTTGACTTAAATTTTGGTGCTTTTTTTATAATGCTCGTATGACTGAAAGACTATCAATAACATTTATATTGGACACTATCATAGATTGGAGTCTTGCTGAACTTTGATGACGCTTCTTTATCAGCCGTCATAAAATCCACTTATCAAGCGTCATTAATAGGTCTTTTTGTTGTAGTACAAAAAAAGAAGAAGTATAATATTGCTGTTGTAAGAATTGATGCCTTGACTGCCCAGTATGATGATATGTGCAATGTCTCTAAAAGATTAGAGATCAAACTGGAGAAACAAACTGTTCATCCTCAAATCCAGTCTTACAGTCACAACATGTACACAAGACAAAAGATTATTCAACACAAGAATACACATCATAAGAAAAACACATATACTCATGCTGCACACAATCATGCCTTTATGTACACATATCCATATACAGCACGGCAAACACCTACACATAAACATGGCACACATAGAAATGCTTCTATGAACACATATTCTCATAAAGCACGAGAAACACATAGACATCACTATCATCCTACACCTAACACCAATATACATACTACATCTCACAATTGTGGTAAACATGGACACACTTCACCATAGTGTAGAATTAGAAGACTAGTTGATTTAAAACTATATGCATGGGTACCGAAGACTAACCTTTCAGGACCCTCAAAGATTAGGGTACCAAAGGTCACATCTACTCATGGTGTAGGTTGACCATCCTTCATCCTCTAGAAGTAAGTGGATTCTCAATAGTGGGTGCTCGCGACACATGATTGAAAATACAAATATTTTTGCAACACTATCGATGAAGAGAGAAGGATACGTATCGTTCGACAATAATCTGAAAGGTTATATCATAGGTAACGGTACTATTAGTAATCCTCCTTCTTCCGTCATTAAGGATGTCAGTTTAGTAATAGAGTTAAAGCATAACTTGTTCAGCATTAGTCATCTTGCTGATCATGGATATGATATTAACTTTAGGAAAACTAAATGCTCCATAGATGGATCATCTAGAGACATCGCTATTGAAGGGATAAGGGAAGATAATATATACATATTCTATGTCTAGAGATACTAAAAATGCAGGAAGATACCGCTATGGTCACAAAGATGAAAGACTACTATGACATACGTGTCTTGGATATGCAAACATGGATACCATATCAAGACTTTCAACCAATAAGCTAGTAAGAGGGCTACCTGACATTACATTCAAGAAGGATACGGTATGTACCGAATGTGAGAAAAACAAAGCAACCAAATCCTCTTTTAAATCCATCAACTCTATAAGTACTACTAGACCTTTGCAACTGCTTCATATGGATTTATTTGGTCCTAGTAGAGTATCCAGTCTTGGTGAAAAACTCTACGCTTTTGTAATTGTTGATAACTTTTCTTGATTTACTTGTGTTTTCTTTCTTACAAACAAAAGTGATACTATTTCTGTTTTTAAAGTTTTTGCTAAAAAGGTTCAAAACAAAAAAAGCTTCATGATTACTCGAATCCGAAGTGATCATGGCGACGAATTCGAAAACTCTAATTTCAAAAAGTTATGTGATTTAAATGGTTTTAATTATGAATTTTTGTGTCATAGAACTCTCCAATAAAATGGTATTGTGCAGCGGAAGAATAGGACTCTTAGCAATATGGCTAGAGTCATGTTGAATCAATTTTCACATTCAAAATATTTTTGGGCAGAAGCTGTAAGTACAACATGCCATGTCTTGAATAGGGTTTTGATTCGACCTATTTCGAAGAAAATACCCTATGAACTTTGGTTTGGTAGGACACCAACTATTTTTTATTTTCGAGTGTTTGGTTGTCGCTGCTTTATCTTGAATACAAAAGACAACTTAGGCAAGTTTGATGCTAAAGCTGATGAGGGTATTTTTCTTGGTTATGCTGCCAAAAGTAAAAGATACAGAGTGTTCAACAAACACTCTATGATTGTTAAAGAATCTGCTAATGTAACCTTTAATAAGAATAATAGTACAGCTGCTATTCCCGATGACGATAATGACATATACATCAAATTATCAACTTCTACACCAGTGGATACAACAACTGGAACCAGTTTTCTGGAAGGCTTACCTAAGAAGTTTCATTTCACACCATCACATCCGAAATACTTGGTAATAGGTAAGGTATCAAAAGAAGTGAGTACACGATCATCAGTTAGAGACTCTATTGCTAGTATTGCATTTATTTCTCAAATAGAACCCAAAAATGTTTTAGAAGGCTTCTCTGATGAATTTTGGATATCAATAATGCAAGAAGAACTTAACCAATTCGAAAGAAATTAGGTTTGGGAACTTGTTCCTAAACCTGCTGATCATTCAATCATTGGTACTAAATGGGTTTTTCGTAACAAAGTCAATGAGGACGGTTCGGTCACACCTAACAAAGCCTATCTCGTAGCTCAAGGATACAACCAAGAGGAAGGTATCGACTACGATGAGACGTATGCTCCTGTTGCATGACTTGAATCAATCCGTATGCTTTATGCCTTTACAAACTTCCAAAATTTTAAACTTTTTCAAATGGATGTCAAAAGTGCTTTTCTTAACAGTTTTATTAAAGAAGAAGTGTTTATAAAACAACCACCCAGTTTTGAAAATCACAAATTTCCTGATCATGTTTTCAAACTTAAGAAAGCTCTTTATGGCCTCAAATAAGCCCCTCGAGCTTGGTATGAACGCCTTAGCACTTTTCTACTTGACGAAGGCTTTTCAAAAGGAAAAATTGACACGACATTGTTTATAAAATCTATTGATGACACCATTCTCTTAGTATAAATTTATGTGGATGACATTACTTTTGGGTCTACTAATGAGGTTTTATGCCAAGAATTTGCCAAGTATATGCAGAATGAGTTCGAGATGAGCATGATGGGGGAGCTTAACTACTTCTTTGGATTGCAAGTCAAACAAAACTCACAAGGAGTCTTCATCAGCCAATCAAATTGTATACAAAGGATATGCTGAAGAAGTTTGATCTTGACAACATCAAACCAATCAGTACTCCGATGGCTACAACTAAATTAGAACCTAATGAAAGTGGCAAACCAATCGATCAACGTAAGTATCGAGGTATGATTGGTATCTATTTAACTGCTAGTCGTCCCGATATCATGTTTAGTGTTTGCCTATGTGCTCGCTTTCAAGCCAACCCTAAGGAATCACACATGACCGCAGTTAAGCGTATCTTTCGATACCTTAAAGGAATTGTTACGGTGGGCTTGTGGTATCCCAAAACTACATCATTTGACTTGATCGGATATTCTGATGCCGATTTTGTTGGATGTAAAGTCGACTGTAAGAGTACCAGCAGCACGTGTCATTTATTAGGTAAGGCTTTAGTCTCTTGGTTTAGCAAGAAGCAAAATTATGTAGCACTATCTACAACAGAAGCTGAATACATAGCTGTAGGACGTTGTTGTGCCCAAATTTTGTGGATGAAGCAAATCCTTGAAGACTATAATTTATCTTTTAAGCACATACCTATATTCTGTGATAACACTAGTACAATTAACCTGACCAAGAACCCAGTATGTCACTTACGCCCTAAGCACATAGAAATTCGACACCATTTTCTACGTGATCATCAATTACATGGCATTATTAATCTAGAGTTTATTGACACTGATTATCAGCTAGCAGACTTTTTTACTAAACCACTTGCCGAAGCGCGTTTCAACTTTCTTCGTCGAGAATTAGGAATCTTGGATAAAGATGTCATACAATAAGTTGTACCTGTGTAAATAATTGTTAAATATTAAAATCATACATGGTGCATTGTTTTGGGTACAAGTCGAAAGTGCCCTTCTGACAACAAGACGTAAAAGCCTAAGCGACACGATGTACTAGTCTTCAGACTACCGCTAGCTGGGATCTGGCCCTACAACTAACCTGAGGCGATTCACCTGTACTGATCAATGATTCACAAAGTTTGTCGCATGTTTCATTTATTTTATGGCTCATGTAATCCATTATTGTTAATTCAAGACCATCTTTTATCCATCTTTTAACTTTTTTTACCTTGTTGGAGCTCTGGAACCACCCACAAAGAGCTCGGGCCAAATTTTGCCTTTGGCAGAACTTGGGCCGAATTCTGTGTTGTGAGTTCCAGAACTTGCTGCCATTCTTGGCCGTCCAAGCTATTTGATCAAGAGCCCACGATTTGCTAGTGCAGCCTGCCCTTCTTTTTAAAAATAAAAATTTGCCTTCTCTCTCCTCATTGCCATCATCTTCCACCTCTCTCCAAACTTATTTCTCCAAAACCCTAACCCTAGAAATCTCTAGTTTAGTGCTCTCCACTCTCGAAACTCAAGTTTTCAAAGTTTTGGGTGATTCTCTTCCATCCTCCTTCCTTATTTTTGAAGTATAACTCTTAGTTCTCCATCTCTAATTCAATTGTTATTCTTCATCTCTATTTCTTTAGCTATTATCAATGGCTCCTAGACTTGGTAATAGAGGAAAGAGGATTAAGACTGAAGGAGCTTCATCTTCCAATCCTCCTTCTCCTCCTCCAAATCCCATTCACCCATTGTTCAACCCTCCTCCTCCTTCCAATGTCAATACTTATAATGAGCATATTTTCCTATCGTTAGAAGCCTCTAATGTGTGGTATTCTGATTTTCACTCACGTATTATTGTTCCGGGACATCCCATCAATTTTACTATATTTTTGAATTTGATCCTAACTTCAAGGATCTATATCTCGATGAACTTGTGTCTACATCTTCACTTATTTATCTCAATACAATTCAAATGTTTTATTACAACATGACCCATGATGACCGTAAAATCTATTCTCGGGTCGCCGATATTGATATTGTGTTTGACGACTTTGACTTGGCTGAATATTTAGAACTCTCTGACCCCAATCCTTGGGAGCGCATTGTCGATGCTCGTGAATTCCAATTTGTTGGTGATATCACACTCGAAGGCTTTAAGGATATGATGTGTGCACCCAATACTCGCCCTTGCAAACTTTATGCCATGTATCTCAACAACCACTTCTATGACCTTCATCGTATCATTTTCTCTTCCATCCTGCCCAAAGCTGGATCTACTGGTGAAGTCACTTATCATGAGATTATGACACTATATTATCTACACTTCACCATTCCTTTTAATTTTCCTCGCACGATGATGGATTGGATGATTCGTGCAAGAAAGAAGCCAAAATCGCTTGTCTATGCGATATATCTTCCTATGATCTTTGTTGCTTTCCATATTCCTTTAGATGAGTGTCAGTTTCTACCAGCTCATGCCTATCTATCTAAGGCTAGTAGAACTGCTCCTGCTCATGTTGAGGAGGAATCTTCTTACTCAGATGTCCCTCATCCTGAGCAACCTGCCACCCTCGACTCCATCCGAGATATGCTGTGCGACCGCTTCCGTTTGGAAGACGATCGCTATACCTAGCTGGACTATCGGACCACTCTGCAGATGAGCGCCATCAGCAACATCCTACATGACATCCAGTACAACATGGCCCGTCATCCACAATGCCGTTTCCTACGGGTCGGGATCCTTCTCGCGAAGGCTACTAGATTGACGACCCATGGGCCAGGCGGTATATGGATCCTGATGTGGTGTTTATTGATCCTCGTCACTTTGCCAGGGAGCACTCCGATTCGGCCGGGTCCATCCCGTTCTCATGCTCCATGATAGCTGTTGTC
>JANAVB010023995.1:748016-753016 GCA_029216955.1 Iris pallida | reverse complement strand
ATCCACCCATGGATTAGGACTACCTATAGGAGAGACTTAAGTTACATTGAGTTGTACCATTTTGGAGGAATTCGAGGATGGTACAACAAGTGTTTTTCATATGGTTTATTAGATTTATCTAGATTTATTTTTTTGTATGTGACTAGATACATGTCCACAATTGGATATGAGTAGGCGTATCATGACACGCCATGATACTGAATCATTTTAGAGGTTTTCACCTCTGACACTTGTGGTACACATACATATTCTATATGACATATTGTGTTAGCTATATATTATTCTAATTAGACTCTAACTTATGTTTTAGACATGCTCATGATATTTTGGTAGAGTCAGACAATGTTAGGTATCGGTATCTTGGGTGTATCACGAGAGTATCGGAGTATGGTGCGATACTAGTATCGTGGACACAAAGTGTTTGGTGTTATGCATATGGGTCGAGTGTCATATGTATGAATGTATTTTATTTAGGGGTGTATATATATATATATATATATATATATAAATATATATATATATATATATATATATATATATATATATATATATATATATATACCCCTAAAAGAAAAACCCTATTTTTTCTTTAAACCCCCATCGCGCGCGCGAACAGTCACCGCGGCGCGAGTGAACAAGCTCCTATGGCGCACCTCCGGCCATGTCCAGCAGTCCTACTTCTCGCCGCGCTATTGCCCGGTCCCCGACACGCCACCTGCGTAGCTTCATGCGGCCAAGCGCATGGCCAGTGCTAGCAGCAGTAGCCGCAGTAGGCAACACAACAAGCGTAATAGCAGCAATGGCGGGCGCCAAATGCCACCGTGACCATCCCTTGCCATGCCTCCATCCTCTTCGATGCACGACATAGTCGATTCGTGCATTTCACATGAAATCCCATCATGGCACACATAAATTCGTATCAGAATTGATTTTCGTCGAAGCAACTTTGGATGTATTTTCTAGACAATTCGACTGTTAAATCGTCGATCCGGTTATTTCTTTTCAATCTCGATATATACCGCATCACTCACCTAAAATATTACCCGTTAATTCGATCTTTTGATAGATCAAAACCGGCCACTATATTGATCGTTTAAAACATGTTTATTTTGGATAAATTCGTGGAGCCAACTTTATGGATTTATTTCTCTCTCATTGAAGCTCCGTTTGATGAACTACCAACTTTGATGCATATCAGGTATGACCAACTTTGAGCCATAATTTTTTAGTTTTATAGGTTATCATTTGGTTGGTTGAAATTGACACCAAAATTGGCCTCTCGAATCGTAATTTTCAACATGTAAAATTATTATTTTGAACCCGGGACATCGGATTCCAAATTTGACACCACCATTGGACTCGTGGTACTATTCTGGCCAAGATTGACATATAATTTGTCAAATATGGACAACCTTTGTCATGGCACATTTTTTGGGTGTAAAGCGGTTCCAATAGTGGACTTCGTTTTGACCCAAAATTATTATTTTGTCTCTGTGTCCAGAATTGGACTTATGGGTAGCCTAATCTAGCTATTTTGCTTATTCCAAGAATATTAGAAATGTCTATTTCAACATCCGAGGATGTTAACGGGACTTCCACATTTACTGCTTTATTCAAATTGATGAGTTCGCTTGCTGGACGTCGTCGAATCATCGTACAACCTTCAGGCAGGATACCGTGTCACTATGATCTTATTTTAATTTTTGTTATACATGGACGTGTTATTGTCTGTTAGTATTATATATGTTAGAAGAGCATCCAAGTGTGACTTGGGTGTTATTCCCGAGGCATAATTTTTGATGGAAAATAGAGAATCGTAACAGTTGTCAAAATAGCAATAATGTTTCGTAGCAACGCTTCAAAGAAGGTGCACTACAGAGATCCTTAGAGGATTCTGGGTAACAAAAATCTAAAGCAATTTCATTACAACAGCAAACGAATATAGAGCTTCTTTTAGGAAGGTACAAATCGAGTTGCTAGCAGCAGCAGCGACGAAAGCCTACAAGAAGTTTCTGATTAGATCAGAGAAGAAGAGAAGGAAAAGAAAGAGAAAGGCAGCTTTACTGGGATGATCAGATCACCGTTGCTCAAAGCAAGATTCGCCTATATACGATCCGCTTCCAGGAACCAGCAAGTTCTAGAGAACTTCTGGAATGCTCGTCAGTCAATATTTGAGACTTGAGTGGGCTTCCTGGACTTTACGGACTCCTTTAACTCTCTTCTTGGTGGATCTTTCAAAGGAGGCAAAGAGGCTCTATTTATATAGTGGAGTGAGACTTCACCTCTTCTCCTATCTGATATGGGACTAAAATACCAATACTCAAAAATAGAGTTTAATATTTTAGATCATCCCACAATCAACATAGAAGTGTGCCAGTCCACGCCTACCCTCCAAACACTTCCGTGCATGTACGAGACATCCTGGAGTCCGTGTCCGAGTCCAAGTCCGCACAACAAAAATCAACTTACATCTTTGTTGGAATTAATCCTTTTTCCTTCTAGAAAAATACTCCCACATGACACACACTTGTGCCCCACCACACCTCATATGTACACCTCAACACAAGCAATACATTATACTGAGATACTCACCATTTAGTGTAGCCGATGTAGGACTATCATTCCTAGTCTAAAGGCAAAAAACCAACAATCCCCCACATATCTCAATATATGGATTGAGCATTCCCCACAGTGACTGTCCATCATGCATTAGGAGAGATGTCTCTACGACTTGAATCTTTCTGCATGGGTTAAATAACAACATGATACAAGAATGAACAGCCTTGAATTCTGCACCATAACTATAATTCTTCCCACTCACATAATGACATTAACTGTCCTTCTGGCTGCATATTAAAGGCCTTGTGCCAGACTGGTTTCAGTGTATAATTTGGGCGTCTACAAGTTTACCCTCAAGAGACGGCCTGATATCTTTGTCCATACACTATAGGTGAGTTCTTTATCAAAGAGACATGGCATGAAGCCTTGCACTTCCCTTGTGGTGCTACACCGCTATGACATGGCCTAAAGCCGAGGCATTACCCCTACCGGAAACCTCATCGTAGGGTTATACTACTGTAGCATGAGGTCACATTCTCTTTGTACCGCAATACCACCCAGCATGAAGCCTTAGGCTCCTTTGCGGTGTTACGCCGCAACGATATGGCTTGCAAGGCCGAGGCTTTACTCCTATTCGGGTACCTTATCGTGGTATCGTGCCACTGTAACATGAGGAGCACCTCCCCTTTGTAGTGCTGGCTACCCCTCTTTAATTTTATCATACACCATTAGGCTACCTGCCTATTTGCGGTGCTACTCCGCTGTGACTTGGCTCACAAAGCCGAGGCTTTACCCTAACCGGGAAGCTCATGGTGGAGTTACCCCACTTTAGCATGGAGTTATACTCCTTGTAGTGCTGTGCTACCGTGCTTCCTATAAAGCACACCAGGCATTCACTCTGCCTGAGAACTCATTAAGGCGTTTAAGCCAACCTTTCCACAGGATTCATTTTTCGCAGAAAACAACAGTAGACAACAGTGGTTATAGGTCCGTAACCTCTCCATGCCATAGAGGACAAGTACCCACCGTTCCTGATATTCTTCCGATTAATAGTCCTCCCTTGAACCAAAAGCTAGATGCCTAGTAGATTTCTCTTTGAACTAATAACATAAAACTTTATGGTAGGCATGTAATAACACAATATCAGAATGCCTTCAAGACCATTTTATAAGCTGTGTCATCGACCAGCTGGCGATTGAGGCCCTTGGTGAACAGATTTGCCAGGTTCTCCTGACTCAGAACATTAATCACTACAATGACACCCCTCTTGATGAGATCGTGTACTGTCCTGTGTTTCAACCGCACAGTCCTCTTCTTCCCGTTGAAGAGATTATTTGATGCCACCGCCGCAGTCGCCTGGTTGTTGTAGTATATCGGTATTGTCGATATTTGCGTCCTAACCACTGGAAGATCATACATGAGCTCCTGAAGCTATTCTGCTTTCTCTGCTGCGGTATCAAGTGCAAAGAACCCATATTCCATGGATGACCGCAAGAGCATAGTTTGCTTCTTCGATTTCCACGATATAGCAGCTCCACCCATTGTAAAAATGCATCCACCTGTGGACCTCTCGCTCTCTACTTTTGAGCACCAGCTGGCATCACTGAAGCCTTCTACTACCGGCGGATCTCCGCTGTAGTGTTGTGCGTATGTCTGAGTCTTTTTGAGGTATCTTATAACCCTTTTCACAGCTTTCCAGTGCTCCACACCTGGATTGCTCGTAAACCTACTCAGCATCCCCACGGCAAAAGCTATGTCAGGCGTTGTGGCAGTAGTCGCATACATCAAACTCCCGATGACGCTTGAATACTCCAACTGTCTGACGCTTTCCCTTGGATTTGGCTTCAGCTTCTTATCACACCAATACGGTTTATCTATCCTTGGAAGATTCTAATACCCATAGCGTGTGAGCATCTTCTCAATGTAATGAGACTGTGACAATGTCATTCCAGATTTTTCGGATGATCTTTATCCCTAGGATAACATCAGTTTCCCTAAGTCCTTCATGCTGAACTTAGACGAAAGGAACTTATTTGTCTTAGTGATTGCTAGATCTGTACCCAAGATCAGTATGTCATCCACGTACTGACAAACGACAACTCCTCTCCGTCAGCAAACTTTGTGTATACACATTTGTCCGTTTCGCTGGCCCTGTAGCCGTTTGATCTTATGACTTTATCAAACTTCTCATGCCACATCTTGGGAGCTTGCTTCAGACTATACAAAGATTTTACCAACTTACAGACTTTGTCTTCGAAGCCCTTGACGACGAATCCTTCTGGTTGTTGCATGTAAATCTCTCCAGTCAACTCACCATTCAGGAAAGCAGTTTTAACATCCATCTGATGAATAACTAGCTTGTGAATTTCACTTAGAACAATCAACACCCTGATGATCATCATCCGTGCTACTGGAGCATAAGTGTCAAACTAATTAATCTC